>APFE030449874.1:85106-202378 GCA_000404065.3 Pinus taeda | reverse complement strand
AAAAATAAATAATATAAATAAATAATAAAAAATAAAAAATTGTTAGATGGAGTTGGCGGGGTTTAGTGATTGCAGGTTTTTTTTAGCATGGAATCTTTCATGTTTTCTTTTCTTCTCCTTGCTTATGTCATTCCCTCTTCTCCTCTCTTTTTTTCGTCACCATAATCTCGATGGACGACACACTAGTGGATTTCGAACTCAACTCTCATCTCAAGCCCGCCTTCCAAAGTCAGTTGGAATATGGCCAAGTCAAAAGATCCAACCAATTTGTGCAAATATATGGCAAGTATATGTTAGGGTTCTTTAGTTCCTTCGTGTGCGTTGACCTCCTTGGTGTTTTCGCTTCGGATTCCACTCGTTCAACAATCAACTTGGAGCGTAATGGCAGCGGTCTTGACCTTCCTCCTCCTCGTTCGCCCCTACCAACCCCTTCCTCTTATCCCTCTACAAAACCTAAATATTGGAAGGGGATTAAACCCAAGGTCGATCAAGTTTCCTTAGTGGTTGGCAAAGACATGGTCATGGTGGACATTCCACAATTCATGACCACAACCCTTGTTGGGCATTTCTATGGTGGAAATGTAACAAAGACCTCTCTCCAATAGTGGGTTGTGGAAGTTTGGGAACCCCTTGTGGGTTATTCTCCATTGTCCTTTGTGTTGTGTTAAGGATGGGTGGCATTCCAATTTTGGGAGGAAGCTAACTTTGTGCATATTACGGAGGAATTTTGGAATTGGGGTTTGTCAACACTTATGCTAAAAAAATGGATTGTGAATTTTGATGCAGAGCGAGAGCCTTACAATATTCAAAGGGTTGGGTCATTCTTCTGAGGCTCCCTTTCCATTTATGTTATGAGGCATGCTTTCAGATGAATGGGAATACAATTGGTTCCTGTATTTGCCCTACACCAAAATGGGATGCCAAAGGTGATCGATGTTGGGCTTGGATTAAAGTTGAGGTGAATTTAGCATATGGATTGTTGGGAGAAATTATCATTCAATCTAGTAACTTTCAGTGGGTTCAAAGGATTGATTCTTGGAGGTTGCCCTTTCACTGCCATATATGTCACACTATTGGTCATTTGAGGTGTTGATGATGAGATTTAAGTCAGGTGCAGCATGGTTCTATCTCGCTCCTAAATGCTCGTAGTTGCCATGATAGGATGGAGATGTCGGCCATTTTCCTCTGCAGGCCTGGCAGTGTCGCAAACTAGAGCGTCGAATGTTGTCAGGCAGACCCAAGAGTAAGCAATATTAGTTGTTGGTAGGCACGAGAGACCACCCGGGGTAGATATGGTAGAGGAGATCGCACTCACATGGCTGGAGGAAGTTGCACACTCCCAGATCGGGTGGCAATAATGAAAACACATTTAACGGTCGGGATTTATCTGCATCCCAAATGTGCACGACCAATAATGCTTAGAGTTCATGCAGAGTCGACCACGTGTCAGTAGCATGGGCCTCTCGCACGACCTCGAAGCTACAATTTTCCACTCTTCACCTTGAGTAAAATGTTTTCGTGTGTCTCCACTCACGCTAGCTCCCTCACTAGGTCATTCTCGTCCCACCACGTCCACCATCCTCGTCGGCATGCCACGTACCTCGCACTTCCATGCCTCTATGTCAATGCCACCTTCAACATCATCACACTTCACCCATTTGCCCCACTCCACGTGCCTTAACCTCACGACCCATCTCACTATCCCTACCTCGGAAGTGCCTGTCTAAGGTGACACCACGAGAGATCAAATAGGGGAACGAGTCGCTCATCTGATGGTTGTGGTGGTCTTCGCATCAAGAAGATGCATAAAAGATATGCAAACGAAGTGTCGCGAAGTTGGCCACTTGTCAACCTATTATCACTCTCGCTCCACCTTCAAACTCTCCATGGCTAGGAGCTTAGGGATACGAAGTAATGACACTTGGCATCTGTCACCATTGACAAGAGACCAATGAGGGTAGACATGTGTCCAAGACCTGCACGTACTTTAGAATGTTTATATAAAGTGTCATAGAGACCAAATTTGATGCTCTTCGCGAGAATTGTTCATGGTAAATTCAAGCCAATTAGTCACTATAGCCTATAGTTGTTAACTCCCAAATTTGAATCGAGGAAGCTCGTCGTCGACTCATCTCTTGGTTAATTTTGTCACCTTTTACTAAACTTAATCCTTGAAACTAGGAAAGTTTAGATGTTCAACCAATATATGCATTGATTGTGGGAAACTTTTCGCTTCACACCTCGAAGCACGCGAGGAAATCACATAATTATATCCACATCAATGAGGGTTTGAGTTCAGAAGTCTAATATTTTTACCCACCAGCCCTAGAGTGTCCTTCTACTGCACTTCTTCTCCTCACACCAGATTGAGTCTCAAGTGGCACATTCATTCTTGCCATACCACCCCTCGACCTACACATGCCACTTTGCCCCTCACCACCAAGACTCTAAAATCAAATCACATAATGGCTTCTTCCACTTCTCATGAAAGTCAAGGAATGACCAAAGGCAAAGGTGAGACTATTTATTGCTTTGATGTTAGAGTTGAGGTTAGGGGAGCCCCTGCATCACCTCCCATGCTTGGAAAGATCCCCTATGATTCAACTACAAGAATGGATATGCCAATCATGCAAGAGGAGTTTGAAGGAGTTCATCCATCACCTTTAGAATTGAGGCAAGATTTAAGGAGAGTATTGGTAGAATATCAATGAGTAAAGGAGTGTGTTGGGAGGATGGAATCTCATTTTCACATATAGGTAAAGGATAGTATGGGTGAATTCATTTTGGAAAGGGCCAAAGGAGTGGTCTATAAGAAGGTCACTCAGCTACTTAGCAAGCATTGGGGACAATTAGAACTGGTGCAAGAAAATAACGAAATGATTCGAGCAGTCCATGGGGAAGTGAAGAAACTTGAACCATAGGCTAGGACAACCTTGCATAAAATTGAGGTGATAGGTATTTTCTTGAATCACATGACCAAGGAAGAAGCCAGGAACTTAAACATCGATTTCTCCCATCTAACTGCAAAAGCCGCTTGGGTTGAGAAAAAGCACAAGATGATGGTGCAAATAGAAGAGAAGGTCGGTATTATGGGTGAAGAGTTGGAAAAGTTTAAAGGGAAATGCAAGGAACTGCACGAAAGGGCTTTACCATCATTTTTTAATAGTGAAGGAGACATGTTATCAAAGGAGTTTATCCTAGGCAACCTGCATCGTGCTAAATAGCACCTGAGTAGAGCCAAGGATGAGGGACGAACCTCACGAGAGGAGGATCTAATAGATGTTTGCAAGCAACACTTCAAGTCATTGTTCATGTTGAAGCAATTGTTCAAGGAATAGGGAGAAGCCAATTATAAACCCATTACGGATCTACAGATGGAAGTGATCGAAGCATGGTTAGGTGACATACCAATAGAGGAAGAATGGGACAGTCTATGGGACATATATAAACTGGTTGTATACACAGAAGCCACAATAATACTAATGATTGCTTCTATAACAACCCTGGTGAAAATTCCATGTAATAAAAGTTAATAAAGGCAAATAATAATCATGGTTGATGGGACACTTATTCCAAGATAAATGTCGGGAAAAATCCTAGTGATGGGGATCACTTTTGATTGATTAATGGCTAAGGAAATTGGAAAAGGCTTTGGAAAGGCAAAATGGCGTTTTTGCACATTTATTTATGAAAATAATTGAAATTAGGAGAAAAGGGAGGTGAAAGGTCACAGGTTGCATGTGAGGAGGAAAATGAAGGAAAATAATGGAAAATGAAGAAAATAGAGGCCACATTAATAAAAAGGCTATTAGGGATCAATTCACGGACTTTTGTCAATTCAGTTTTGGAGCTCTCTCTATTCTCTCTCTCTCTCTCATACTCCGGGACACTTAGAGTTTCTTGGATCACTCTTGCAGGAGTGTGCCATTCTTGGAGTTTTGGAGCAAGAAGGCAAAGGAAGGGCAGGAAAGCACAATAGGACATCGAAATCAACAACAACAGGTTTTGCTTGCAGGTACCGAATTGCATGTATGTTTTCATCACTAGTTTTGGCATGCATGGAATATGCATGTGATTTATTGGTCATGATTTGTCACTAGCATGGAGGATTGCCTAGATCGATAGTAGATTTTCCTAACCTTGCCATTTCCTAGATAGCCATGGTGTTGTGGGTTTATTTCTTTGTTTTTCTGGTTGGTTATGATGTTTCCTTTAGCTTGGGTTGAGTTACTAGTTCCTAGAAGCCCTAGTTAGACAAACGCTCTAAAATCCCTGTAACAACTTGGGTTGAGTTACTAGTCCTCGAAGCCTTGGTTGGACAAACACTCTGGAAGCCCTTGGTGGGTTGAGTTACGAGTCCTAGAAGCCCTGGTTGGACAAACGCACTAGAAGCCCGACGACAGTTGTGGGTTGAGTTACTAGTACTAGAAGCCTTGGTTAGAAAAAAACGCTATGGAGCTCTAGAAGGCTTGGGTGGAGACCAATCTGATGATGGTTTTGTGATGTCGCACCGTGAGTTGGAATCATAGTTTGATGGGTTGAGATGGTTGGCCTTCGGAAGCCCTAAATGGTTTATTATCAATGTGTTTTGTGAGATCCCACATTCATGCTCGGACTATGGCACGAGGGTTACTAGTTGAAGGGAGTTTGGGCTCAACCATGTCTATGGTCGGGTGGTTTGTGGAAGTCCCACAACTGGTTGGCCTTTGCATCATTAATATGAGGTTATTTCTCCTTGTCATTTTATGAGTATTATATTGGTTTATATGTGGATTATATGGCTATTGTTTCCTTGGTATTTTTGTTGTTATTATGTTGGTTATGAACATGTATTATGACAGTGGCTATGAATGGATATCATCATGTTTTTACTTGTATATGAATGAACAATGTATCTATGACCCAATGGATGAAATTGCAACTAATGTGTTCAGCCATCAATGCTTCTTAGCGATTCTTAGATGAGTATGAGACCCCTATGCTTAGATCTGTTGTTTACACATGTAGATTACATATTTGTGATATGTTTGACGAAATGCCTATCATGGCTAGTAGGGTTCCAGTCAAGAGCTTGTTCAAGTAGTTGCATTTGTATTATCATTCCCTTGTTATCTTTATGTTCTGAAGGTATCATTGAATTATGGGCAGTGACATGGGCTCTAGGCTTGGGGACGTTGGCACAACACTGAGCAAAATAGTCCCTAGACGCTAGCATACCATGTTGCGGGAGCATCTAGAAGCTTATGGATGGAGGCATGCCCATATCATGGGAGCTTCCGGGGGTTAATTGGTCTAAAAACTCAATGGGACTTAGGGGCTGGTTATCTAAGAGATTGGGATGGTTCCTAAGGGTCTTGTTGTTGTTGTGGAAGGTTTGTATGGTGTGCCTTAACGTGACCTAGGAGGTTGAATCATATCATAGTAACTTTTCATCACATGTGTACTCCGGTTGGTCAGTTACTTGAGTAGATGTGGGAGGAGGATGTTACAAAGTGGTATTAGAGCATGGTCTACCCCTCAGACTAGATGGGTTGTGTGTTGATCATGCAGTCATATCAGTTGCATATGTGTTTCTTGTGTTGTAAGATCGTGTGCTTGTTGTGTTTGTATGGTATGGGTCATGGTTGTAGTGATGTCGCCATGGGAAGTTGATGGTGTTGTTGTCAAGTGTGTCGTCATGAGTGTATGATTGATTATGCGTTCTTTATGCACGTTATTGTTCACATGTGGTCAAGTGTACAGTGATGTGGTGGTGGTTGTCATGCATGAGGTCATGGTAGGTGTTGTTGATAAGGTCATGCATTGATCACTAGACTCTAGCTGGAATGATGGGTTATATGGTGATATATATATATATTTATATATTATTATATTTTTATATTTATATATTATATATTATATATATAATATATATATATTATATATATATATATAATTATCTATATATATATATATATATTGTCATGATTATGTTATACATGTATTACATTGATTTGTTGTGATTTGGTTTAGTTGACATGATATACCTTGCAAGAAGAAATATCAAAGATGGCTAGCAAGATGGTAGACTACAGTTCCCGAGACTCTCCCTATGGATCAGATGAGAAATGTGGTGTTAGGCACTCTTCTGCTTTGGCAGACACATTGAGAAGCTTAAAGGCAGAAATAAGGAGTTGTAAGGGAACATGTATTACGTTGATTTGTTGTGATTTGGTTTACTTGACATGATATACCTTGCAGGAAGAAATATCAAAGATGGCCAGCAAGATGGTAGACTACAGTTCCCGAGACTCTCCCTATGGATTAGATGAGCAATGTGGTGTTGGCCACTCTTCTAATTTGGCAGACACATTGAGAAGCTTAAAGGCAGAAATAAGGAGTTCTAAGGGAGATAATGACATAATCATACAAGCATAGGAGAAACAACCAGAGATAAATGCAGTGATACTTCAGAGTTTGTCAGAATTGCAGCAGCAGGGACCACCTCATATTAGCCCTAAGCAGGAGAACATAACTAATGAGGAATATGGTAGTAGGTCTTGTGGTGGTCACAAGTCAGATAAAGATGACACAGTGAGAGATGGTCGGTTGTTGGATACTCCGGATAAGAAAGGCGATAGGCACACGTACTATTCTAGTTCTGGTTCCAATAGTCACTACGATCGTCATTGTTATCATCCTTACAGGAGGAGTGATAGGGGTTATTTGTCGAATGAGTTGAAGAAAGAAAAGCCACCTACATTTGATGGAGGGATGAAGAAATCATAGGATGCAGAGGCATGGTTTCTTGGTATGAGGAAGTTCTTCAGGTTGCATGATTATTTAGAGAACATGAAAGCCATAATAGCTACATTCAGTCTCAAAGGTAAAGCAAACATTTGGTGGGAATACGTGAAGAATGTCAGAGGTATTCGTGAGGAGGACTTGACTTGGAATGAGTTCGAGAGACTATTCAAGAAGAAGTACCTATTGAGAGGTACTTTGACAACAGGGAAAAAAAATCTGAGCTAAAAATGGGATCGATGACAAATGAGGAGTACACTAACAGGTGCTTGGATCTACTGAGGTATGTGCCTTACCTCAAGGAGGAGAAGGCCAAGATTCAGAGATTCACTAGTGGATTACCGATTGCATTCAAAGACGGGATTGAGTTCGATGAGCCTAGATCATTGGAGGAGGCCATCTGGAAGCTAAAGCATCGCTATGAACAATCAAAGCATAGATATGAGACTAAGTTAGATGAAAAAGTAATGCAAAAAACAAAGGAAAATGGGACAAGAAGTGAGAAATACCTTGAGGTATGGGTAATAAAGAGAATGCAATGCCATCTAAGAAGTTCAATGCATTTGATAGAGGACAAGGATTTCGATCTGAGGAGCAGAACAAGGATGCAAGTTGGAAGCCTATAGAGCGTTAGACTTGTGGCAAAGATCATCGTAGGATAAATTGTCCGCAGAATCAGGGTGGTATGCCTCAAATATATAATGCACATGAGGTGCAAATTGTTGGGGATGTTGGGCAAAGTATTCCTCGTATCTATGCAACACTGGATAACAGACAAGTAGACCATCAGGCATTTATCATTGAGATGGAAGGTAAGCTTTGTGATCAAGTTGTTTCTATTTTAATTGCCTCTATATCTAATTATAGCTATGTTGGTCCTGAATTGGTGGATAAGTGTGGTTTGAATAAAGAAGTGCATGCAAAATCTTGGTTAGTGTAGTTGGCTATAGGTATAAAGAAGCGAGTTCATCATTGGGTAAGAGCTTATGCATTTGATTTGAATGGTATGACTACCACAACACATTTGAATGTATTACTGTTGGGATCATACAGTGTGTTGTTGGGAATGGATTGGTTGTACCTTCATAGAACTAAGGTGGATTGTTATGACAAATCTATTGAGTGCTTGGATGACAATGGGGAACAAAAAGTCTTGTAGGGAAAGAAGAAAGCAAAATCAGTTAGAATGGTGACAACTATGCAGGGAAAGTGTAGTCGCGGGAAATGTTGTGTATTATTTATAATACATATCTATAGTGACAAAGGTAAGGAATTTGAGGATGCAGATGTTTTGAGCAGGAACCTAGTTTTACAACAGTTTTAGGATGTATTTCTTGAGGATATTCCAGAGTTTCCACCTCACAGGGAAGTATACCTTTTTATTGAGTTGGTGCCAGGGGCAGCTTAGGCATCAAAGGCACCTTACAACATCAGTACACCTGAGTTGGTGGAGTTGAAGTTGTAGTTGAAGGAATTTTTGGACAAGGGATACATTAGGCCAAGTTTATCACCATGGGGCTCACCGGTTGATCAAGTGATCAAATTTATGCTCAAAATTTTGTTCAAAAATGCTCGAAACCTGTACCAGTGCATATATCACGTTGATTCAAATCCAACGCAACTTGTTTCAATCAAAATCGATATCATATGCTCCGGATTTCGTGTTTTGATCGAATTCCCAAACAGGTAAAATTTGGCAAAAATTGACAGGTGACTGGACATTTTGGACCACTGGCAGGTTGCCACGTGGTCTCTCCATATTGGTCCAAAAATTCAGAATTTTTATTGGCCAAAGGGTTTTCTCCAAGTGTCTTGTTCTTATTGGCTCTTAAATGGTGCAATTTTATTGGCTGCAAGGTTCATTGATTCGGCCAATGTCGGAGAGCCATGTGGCCTCCAGCGATAGGTTAAATTTTTTGTTATGGATCGAGCCAAGATGCCCACAAGAGTCAAACTTGATACCTCTACCAAACAACACAAGACCTTTACCATTGTGCCACCACCATACCACTTAACAAGCTATGTCGGTGGTTTGTAATTAAAGTTTAACAATAGCGCATTTGGGGGTAGGGTCAGGGCTAAGCACAAAAACGGGAACGCAGAGTAGTTGGGGGCCAACCCCTAAGCGCCTGCAGCGGGGGCCAACCCTAAGGCACATGGCTCGTGATATGACCACACACCAATACAGTTGGAGTGCGCAGAAAAAATGGCATCAGTCCCGATTTTATGGAGGCGATATGACCACATCACCAACTCTTGGGGGCCCAACCGACGGGGGCGGGCGGTTAGCCCTGGCCCCTAGGCATGTGGCCCCCATATGACCCTAATTTTTCGGAACTAGGCATTAGAGGAAAATTTAATTGTCCTACAATTTCACCCGTCAGGCGGGATTTCAGGCCAGGTTTGCGCATCGGTTCTGGATTTGGGGCGCTCAAGCTAGGTTTAGGTCGAATTGTAGGATGGTTAACAAAAAATTTCATGAGAGAGATTAGAAGCTCATAAATTTTGGAGTTTTTATCCAAATTGAGCTCAAAAATAGGCTGCTTAAGGGTTTTTGAATGTTCTCAATGCGTTGGTAACCTTTATTTTCTGATTTGAGCACATTTACAGGGTCTTTTTGAAGGTTTTATACTAAAGGTGTATGGATCAGTCAGGGATTGGAAGTAGTTCTGGGAAGTTTTTGGGCATGGAGAAGACCTTGTAAGGGTATTCTCAATTCCAGAAGGCTACTACAGCAGTTGTAACCAACAGGCTTCACCTCAGTTTCAACTTCTCTTATCATGAAGTTTTGATTGTGTGTTTCAATGTGGAATTGAAGCATGCATGTGTTGTTTTTAACTCATTCCAGTTGAAGTATGTCATATTTGAAGGAGATGTTTTGAGTTGTTGTTGTTGTGAGAGTTATTTATAGGAGAACATTACCTTGTAGGGGTAATAGTCACTTATTTATCTGCAACAATTGTCTATGTACTTCATTGATACTGAATATATGAGTGGTTTAGTCATGTTGATAGGCCCGAAGGTGTATCCCATGAGGGGTGAACTTCATCAACAAACCTTTGTCTTGTTGTTCTTTATGCTTTCATGGATTATGTGTGTTATGTTCAGCTACATATAGAGACTATTTCATGATTTAAAGAGACAATGAATAAACATATTATTATAAGACCCAATTATAAACTTGCAAAGCATTGACACGATCCTAAGTTTTGTTTTTCTGATTTTGGAAAAGAGGAATAAATTACTTAAATCCAATTTTAAATCATGGATATTGTTTGTGAAGAAGAAAGATAGTACTCTCAGGTTGTGCATTGACTACAGGTATTTCAAAAAAGTAACCGTCAAGAATAGGTATTTGTTACTGAGGATTGATGACTTGTTCGATCCGTTGAAGGGAGTAGTAGTGTTCTCGAAGAATGATTTGAGATTTAGATATCATCAGGTACGCATTAAAGAAGAAGAAATCTAAAAAACAACTTTCCTGACCAGGTATGGGTATTATGAGTTTGTTGTAGTTCCATTTGGTTTAACTAATGCTCCAACCACCTTTATGTGCTTGATGAATAATGTTTCACGTCCATATCTGGACAAGTTTGTTATTGTGTTCATTGATGATATATAGGTATATTCTAAAAATGAAGAAGAGCATGTCGAGCATTTAGCAAGAATGTTGAGATTGTTAGAAAGAATCAGTTGTATTCTAAGCTCAACAAGTGCAGTATCTTTCAGATTGAGGTACACTACTTGAGACATGTTGTTCCCAAGGATGGCATAACTGTGGATCCAGAAAAGGTAAGAGCTATCATGGAGTGGGAAACTCCTAGGAATGTAGATGAGGTAAGATATTTCATGGGGTTAGCAGGTTATTATAGTTGGTTCATTAGGAACTTATGGCATATTGCTCATCCTATCACATCATTGTAGAGGAAAGGTAAGAAGTTTGAATGGAAAGAGGAGTGTGCGACCAATTTTGAGTAGCTTGAGTAGTTGTTGACACATGCACAGTGCTAAAGATTGCAGATTCAATCAAAGATTTTGTAGTATGAACAAATGCTTGCAAGAGAGAACTTGGTGGAGTCCTTATGTAGGATGGACATGTGGTATGCTATGTCACAGAAGCTGAATGAGCATGAGCAAAACTACCCCACACATGATCTTGAGTTAACAGTAATCATACATGCATTGAAGATGTGGAGGCACTATCTTTTGGGTAGGAAGTTTGTGTCGATGAGTGATCATAGTGGTTTGCGGTATCCATTTGACTAACCAAATCTGAATGGAGGGCAAAGTCGGTGGTTGGCTACGATTAGTGAGTTCAACTTTGAGATTAGGTATATCAAAGGTAAAGAGAACAGGGTGGAAAATGCTCTTAGCAGGAAAATACAGGTAAATCACTTAGCAGCTATGAGCTCCTATGGGATAGAATTACAAGATAGGATCTTGCAGGCAGGTCAACAGTATGTCAGATATATGGAGATTGTACACAAGTTGCAGCAGAGTTCAAGTAGTGGTACAGGTATAGGTTTAAGTGGTAGTACAGGTACATGTACAGGTTCAAGTAGTAGTACATGTACATTCACAGGTAGTGGTACTGGTACAGGTACAGGTATAGGTGCAGGTGCACAGGATGTGGACTATCGTCTCACGACAGATGGACTTGTTAGATTTAGGGACATGATATATGTGCTAGATAGTAGTGAGCTCAAGGAGGTGATATTGAGGGAGTTTCATGCAAAACCATATTCCGGTCACACAGGTTATCAGAAGACATTGACAATAGTGAAGAAATTCTATTGTTGGCCAATATTGAAGAAATATGTAGTAGAGTTTGTGGCTAGGTGTTTGGATTATCAATAGGTGAAGGCAGAGTGTAAGCATCGAGGTGGACTGCTATAACCGATTTCCTAGAGTGGAAATGAGAGGTCATTTCCATGACAGTGAGACAACATGATTCCATCATGGTAGTGGTGGACAGGTTGACCAAGGTAGCGCACTTCATTCCAGTGAAGTCTACATTCTCAACAAGTGAAGTAGCGCAGATGTTCATCAGAGATGTGGTCAGATTGCATGGTGTTCCAAAGAAGATTGTATCAATAGGGATGCAAAGTTCACTTCCAAGTTTTGGAAGGAGTTATTTGCAATTTTGGGCATAGAGTTAGCCTTCAACGCAGCTTATCATCCGTAGATAGATGGACAGACAAAGAGGGTCAACAGGAAATTAGAGGACATGTTGAGGATGGATGTGATGCATCAACAACGGAAGTGGGTATCAATAATCTTTGAGGATGAGTCCTTTGAGGCATTGTATGGGTGGAATTGCAATACTCCCATCACTTGGAGTGATCCAGTTAATAGGGTGTTGATTGGACCGGACATGTTGGTAGACATGGAGCGGGAAATGTAGGTAAATCACATAATAGGTTGAAGATCTATGCAAATCGGAATAGGTTGTTCAAGGAGTTCTAGGTTGGGGAACAGGTGTACTTGCACATCAAACCGAAGAAGAGCTCTTTGCGGTTGGATCATGTGCCAAGTTGGCACCACGGTTTTGTGGACCTTTCACGATTAACGAGAGGATTGGGCCAGTCGCTTATTGACTTGCACTGCCTCCGATAGTGAAAGTCCATGATGTTTTCCATGTGTCATTACATAAATATTATGTTAAAGATGTTGATCATGTGATTGACTAGTCTGTATTGTATTGCAAGTGGAGCCAGAAGGAGAATTCCAGTCGGAACCACAATGGATTTTGTAGAGAAAGATGTTCATGCTCTGAAATCGAGTAGGTTAAAGTGCAATGGAAGCACTTTAGGCAATATAAAGCTCCATGGGAAATATGTTTTGCTTACAACAATCTTGTGGTTGTAGGCGTTGTTGAACACCAAGGATGGTGTTCCCCCAAAGGGGAGGGTTCTGTTACAACCTTGGTGAAAATTCTATGTAATAAATTTTAATAAAGGCAAATAATAACCACAGTTGATGGGACACTTATTCCAAGATGAATGTTGGGCAAAATCCTAGTGATGGGGATCACTTGTGATTGATTAATGGCTAAGGAAATTGGCGAAGGCAATGGAAAAGGATTTGGAAAGGAAAAATGGCATTTTGGCACATTTATTTATGAATATAATGGAAATTAGGAGAAAAGGGAGGTGAAAGGTCACATGTTTCATGTGAGGAGGAAAACGAAGGAAAATAATGGAAAATGAAGAAAATAGTGGGCTCATTAATAAAAGGCTTCTAAGGATCAATTCACGGGACCCTTTTTTTTTTTTTTTTTTTTTTTTTTTTTTTTTTTCAGTTCAGTTTTGGAGGTCTCTCTCTCATACTCTTGGACACTTAGAGTTTCTTGGAGCACTCTTGGAGGAGTGTGTCATACTTGGAATTTTGGAGCAAGAAGGCAAAGGAAGAGCAGGAAAGCGCAAGAGTACATCGGGATCAAGAACTACAACAAGTTTTGCTTGTAGGTACCGAGTTGCATGTATGTTTTACTCACTAATTTGGTCACGCATGGCATATGCATGTAGTTTATTGGTCATGATCTATCACTGGCATGGAGGATTGCCTAGATCGATAATGGATTTTCCTAGCCTTGCCATTTCCTGGATAACCATGGTGTTGTGGTTTATTTATTTGTTTTTTCTAGTTGGTTCTCGTGTTTCCTTTAGCTTGGATTGAGTTACTAGTTCCTAGAAGACCTGGTTGGACAAATGTTCTGGAAGCCTTGTAACAGCTTGGGTTGAGTTACTAGCCCTGGAAGCCTTGGTCGGACAAAAGCTCTGGAAGCCCTTGGTGGGTTGAGTTACTAGTCCTGGAAGCCTTGGTTGAACAAATGCTCTGGAAACCCTTGGTGGGTTGAGCTACTAATCATGAAATCCTTGGTTGGAACAAACGTTTTGGAGCCCTGGAAGGCTTGGGAGGAGACCAGTATGATGATGGTTTTGTGATGTCCGACCATGAGGTGGAATCACAGATTGACGGGTTGATTTGGTTGGCCTCTGGAATCCTTGGATGGTTTTTTATTGCTGTGTTTTGTGAGATCCCACATTCATGCTTGGAATATGGCACAAGGGTGACTGGATGAAGAGAGTTTTGGCTTAGCCATGTCTACGGTCGGGTGGTTCATGGAAGTCCCATAATTGGTTGGCCTTTGCATCATTAATATGAGGTTATTTCTCCTTGTAATTTTATGAGTACTATATTGTTTTACATGTGGATTATATGGTTGTTGTTTCCTTGGTATTTATGTTGTTATTATGCTGGTTATGCACATGTATTATGACAGTGGCTATGTATGGCTCTCATCATGTTTTTACATGTATATGAATGAAAAATGTATATATGGCCTAATGGATGAAACTGCAGCTAATGTGTTTAGGCATCAATGCATCTTAGCGAAACTCAGATGAGTATGAGACCCTTGTGCTTAGATTTGTTGTTTAAACATGTAGATTACATATTTGTGATATGTTTGACGAAATTCCTGTCATGGCTAGTAGGGATCCAGTCAAGGGCTTGTTCAAGTAATTGAATTTGTATCATCATTCCCTTGTTATCTTTTTGTTCTGAAGGTATCATTTGATTGTGGGCAGTGAGCTGGGTTGTAGGCCTGAAAAAGTGGCTAAAATCCTGGGGACACTAGCACAAAACTGAGCAAAATAGTCCCTGGATGCTAGCATACCATGCTGTAGGAGAATCTAGAGCCTTCCTGACGCAATCATGCCCTTATCATGGGAGCGTTTGGGGGTTAATTGGTCTAAAAACTCAGTGGGACTCAAGGGCTGGTTCCTTGAGAGGTTGGGATGGTTCCTGAGGGTCTTGTTGTTGTTGTGAAAGGTTTGTATGGTATGTTTCGATTGGTTCCACTTTCTTAACGTGACTTAGGAGTTTGAATCATATCATAGTAACTTCTCATCACATGTTTACCCTGATTGGCTGCTTAGTTGGGTAGATGTGGGAGGAGGATGTTACAACTTCTATGTTAGTAGGCCAAAAAGGGGATGCTTTCAGTCATCCTGGGTCATACAAGCCAATATATCTACCCAAGAATTTCAGCACCAAGGGAAGGAAGGAACGCTTCACCCATCAAAGAGAAAGAAAGTTGGAACCAAAGCAAATTATAGAGGGGCCCACTCTACAACGAGTGAATCTCCAAAGGAAACTTCTAGGAGAAGTTACTTATAGCACAAATGGAATTTTTATAACAAACTTGAGTGGTTTTTCATATACCACTAGTATTTTTAAGCCAGGGTCAAGATCTTGGAGTGCCTATATATATACCTCATTTTGAGATGTAAAAAGGGGGCAAAATCTTGGTGGTTGGGGAAATTTTGCCAAAATATTTGGTGAATTGTTGGGAAGCCTTGAAGCAATTTCGGGGAAGAATTCTGAATTAACTCTTGGGTTGTTTGTGTCTTCTTATCATGTATGTGTTCATGTCACCTTTTATTTTGAAGTTTACTACTAATATGAAGCAAGTTTATACAATTTTCATGGCACTTTGAGTTATGAACTTTATTTGTTGTGGGAATTATGTAGAATTGTTTTAAGATTTTAGTTGAAATAAATTATGGCATCAGTATGATGGTTTGTTTCAATTTTGAAAGATTTATCAAGTTAGCTTCTTAAAGAGTGTGTTGGTTTTCTTGATCCTTCTTGAAAGGGTTTAAAGGGAACACGTAGATTTCATAATTATGTGTTTTCTCGTGGTTGAATTCTTAATTGCTCAGTCATCCATCGGGGTTTATTTAACTTATAGGAATTCTTAATTGCTCCTCTAAGTTGGGTAAAACATGATTCTCCATTTTCATCCACCTTTTATTTTCAATATTTTTCATGTCAAACCCAAGGGTTATGAATTCTCCTACCCAAGATTAGTGGAAATGTGACTTAGTAAAGGATCTAATGTAATCATGTTTTCCCCCCAACCGTGATCACAAACCACTCTCGAAATTTACAGTGAAACTTTTAAAACAATTCTTCATCCAAATCTCAAAGATTCACCTTACTCGTCACGCACTCATAAAGAAATTTAAATAATAACCCATGTGAATGACCTTCAAAATCGTGTGTGGCATCATTCTGCCTGTTTAATTCTACTCATCATTTGGCAAATTTACCATTAAAAAAAAATACTAATTTGCATATGCATTTAAGGCTATGGTTGTGATTGAATTTGACATGTATTTCCTTTCTTGTGACACAAAAAAGGGAAAATGAAGTATATGTGACTTAATGGTATAATTTTCATTTTTCTTGTTAATTCTTAAGTACAAATTTCATGATCATATATGATTTATGAGCATTATAAATGTATGGTTTTCCTATTTGCTAAAAACCCATCTCGTATAATCATTATTTGCCCAGGAACAAATACATTGATATCACATTAAGAACTATTGTCAAAAGTAAGATGATCACAATTGGAACCAAAATTTGGATCCCTCATCGGTTAAACAACAAATAGAGCTTCCATTTAGATGTTCCCAAGCTCTACATCACAACACAACATAGTGTGACTCTAGGGAGCCAACATGAGGGCACAATGCCCTAAGGCCCTCCCCTAGCATGGTCAACAAAAAGTGTGCTTTCGTTTGTCAGCAAAAAGGTTTGTTACGAGTGTTCTTGATGGCCAAACATAAATGACACCTGACCTCGCCTGTGTCTGGCCTCCTCGACTTCTCATAGTGTGCAAATGGTTGATCCCTCTTCGGATTTGGGTAAGTCTACTTTCTCCCCTTGTGGTCATTCCTTCAGTGCTCCTACTTGTTATCACTTTGTCTTCATCTACTCCCTATGCCCCAAGCAAGGGTTTGGGTGCCTTTCCCCCTCGTCAGTCAGTTGATTATCCCTTTCACGTTGTTGGTGACGGTGTGCCCGAATCTGAGTCCTCTCTGTTAGTTTTCCAGCCCTAAGAGGTTGTGCCCCACTCACTCATTGCTTTGTCTATTTAGATCAAGCTTCCTTCTAAGTTTGAGATCATTGGATCCTCTTCTCCCATTGTTCCTTCTCTAGATTACTCCCCTTAACCCCTACACCTCTTTCCTTTGCCCCTCACCCTCTATTCCCCCTTGCGTAAATATCGTCTGTTTATTTTTTGCTCAGCCTCCCCTCACCTCTTGACCTATTCTTCTATTGATTCAATCTCCTCCCTCTCCTTCAGATATGCACTCATATCCAAATCTCATCATGGCAATCTTGCTTGTGTTAATTGATGTTAGATTTATAACCCCTTCTCTCCAATCTCCTTGGACAACATTCCTTCTTGCATAGAGCACAATAAAAGGAAGTGGTTGATATTAGATTTGGTAGAAAATACACTACCCTTAGGGCCCTTAGAGCAAGGAATTCTCTTGCTAGGTCTTCCTCGTGAAGGTTCTTTCATTCAATGTCAAAGGGTTGAGGGGTGCCCATAAGGATTTAGCCCTCAAAGGATTGATCAAGTGTCATCAACTTGACATTATCTTCCTTCAATAAACTATGGTGCATGGTGTGTGTGCTCATGTAGTCTTAAGGTCATGGCTACCTAGATAGTCCTTCAACACTCTTGACTCCTCTAGCCTATCTGGGGGTCTGCTCACTGCTTGGTGCCTAGATCTTGTGGCTATTTCTTCCTTTGTCCCCTAGTTTATTGTTTTTGTTCATTTTAATAGAAAGAAATTGAGATTTCTCCTCAAGGTGTTGAATATTTATGGCTCGTATATAGACTTTGTAACCTTTTGGACTTGATTAGGAGAAGGAGGGGTCTTTAGTGGAACTTCGATCTTGAATGGGGTAGACTTGAATTTTATTTGTCATTGTACAAATTTTGTGCAGAAAATTATTGTTGATCCCCAAAGCAATTTTTTCTTCTCCTTGATGGAAAAGTACCACCTCGTTGAATATCTTCCCTATTTGGCGTAATGGTAGATATGGAAGGGATGTTATTTTAAAGATAATTGACCATTTTTTATGTTCTAAAGATTTGTTCAACATGCCCTTGTGAGTTAAATCTTTTTTATTCATAGGAGGGTCTTTTTACCATCTCCCTATATTTTTTTGCTTGGACCTGGAAGAGCCCAAGTCGCCTTCCCTCTTAAAATTCAATCACATTTGGTTCTTGAAGCCTGAATTCAAGGATTTGATTACTTCATCTTGGGTTCCTTGCCCCCCTTTTCACTCAAGATCGTATATGGCTCAATTTGCAAATAATATTGTTCATGTCAAGAAGGTCAAAAAATGATGGCTTCCTTGTTATTTGCGAAAAGTGAAGGTTGATTTGGTCAATGTTGAAACTCTCATTCATAATTTCTATGAGGAATGTGCATTGGGTTCTTTCACTAAGGAGGGTTTGTTTTGTCTCTGGGACCTCAAATATAAGCACCATAAGATTTTGTTAAATGAAGAAACTAAGTGGTGCTTGAAGATTTGGGATCCTTGGTTCAAAGAGGGGGACACCAACACAAAATTATTCCATCAATAGGCTAACTTTCACAGGAACATAAAATATATATGGGAGATTCAGGATCAATTAGGATCTGTTTATCATTACTTCTAGGACAAGACATGGATTGGTGCTAAGTCTTTTGATGGCTTACTTCATGAAACCCGTAGGTGCCCTATCTAAGAGATTTTAGCAGTCATCTCGAAATTCAAAAATGTTTTTACAGAGGAAATGAATGCTTCCCTTGAGGAGGAAGTCTTTATTTGTGAATTCCAAGCCACCCTGGAGTCCATACAGACCTACAAGAGCCTTGGCCCTAACGATCTCCCTATTGAATTTTATACTAGCCTTTTTGACCTTATGAAGAATGATCTGGTTCTAATGGTCAACGAATCTAGAACCTAGAGAAATATTGTTATTTCTCCCAATTCTACTTTCTTGGCTTTAATTTTGAAGAAGAAAGAGCGTTTACCGCTTGAATATTTTAGACTCATATCTTGTTACAATGTTATTTATAAACTTATTGTCAAGATCAGTGATCACAAGGCTAGGCATATTCTTAGTTCTATCATTTTAGTGGAGCAATTTGGCTTCTTAAAAGACATACAGATCCATGATGTGGTATCTCTGGCCAAGGAGGTCATCCACTCTATCTAAATGGAATGTTAGGCAACCTTAATTCTTAAGTTGGATCTTTCCAAGGCATATGGTCGTGTAAGATGGACCTTTCTTTGTCTAGCTCTAGTTCAGGTATGATTTTTTTAGTCATCAATTGGGTTATGGGTTGTATTCATTTTACTTCATTTGTTGTCCTCGTTAATGGTGCCCCATATTGTTTTTTTTTCGAGCCTCTCAAGGCCTTCACTAGGGTTGTCCTTTAGCCCTATTTCTATTCCTTATCATCGCAGATGCTCTTAGTTGGATTCTACTTGAAGCTAGGAGGCAACAATCTTTTCAAGGTATTAAGGTAGTGTCGTTGTCTTTGTCTCATATGCTCTTCATGAACAATGTTCTCTACTTTTGCAAAGGATATATTAATGTGTTTAGTGCCCTAAAATCCAATTTAAACCTATTTTGGGTAACAAACCTAGTAAAAAATCATGTAAAAATAAATATAAGACCAAGGTCGTGTGACACGTATTTTAAGCTGAATGGTGGGCAAAACATCCTAGTGGGTGTTCGTTTCGGTTATTATGGCTAAAGGAAATTGGCAAAGGAAACGACAAAGGCATTGGAAAGGCAAGAGGCATTAATTGGTGTTTTATTTATGAAAATAATGGAAAATAGGAGAAAAGGGAGGTGAAAGATCACATGTTTCATGTGAGGAGGAAAATGAAGGAAAATAGAGGAAATTGAAGAAAATAGAGGCCTCATTGATAAAAAGACTTCTGAGGATAAGTTTAATTTTGGAGCTCTCTCTCTCTCACTCATGGACACTTGGATTTTTCTTGGAGCACTTCAACATTGGATCAAGGAAAGCAAAGAAGGCAAGAGGAAGCAAAGATCAAGCAAGGAAGAGCAGGATCAAGCAACTACAACAAGATTATTTGCAGGTATCGAGTTGCATGTATGATTTCCTTGCTATTTTTGGCATGCATGGTTATGCATGTGTGTTCTTGGATCTCTTGCTAGCATGGGCATGGGCTTTGCTAGGTGTGACAATGTTCTTCAACCTTGCCTTGCCATTTTTGGATATCCATGGTGTGATAGGGTTTTGTTGTAGAGGCTACAACCACCCTCAAAAATCTAACCTTAGCTTTGTTTTGGAGTCTCCCTACCAACCATTCTTAGCAGCATGTCTTGCAATGTCCAAGTACATATGCTTCAGTTGAGTTTTAGTGGCCTGCCAGCCTGTGCTTGTCAACTTGTTTTCCTCCCACCTGCAGGCTAACATCCCAGAACTTGGTCAATTTATGGTTGTGATGCTCACCTGGAAATTTGTGCAATTCTGGAAGGGAACCAACCTTCCCTTTGGAAATTGCGCAATCCATCTGGGCTTCCTGCTACACTCCAGAAATGCATAGAATAGCCAGGCAACCTTCCCCTCACAAAAATTGCACAATTCTGACTGACATCCAAGGCTTCAGTCCAGAAAGTGCGGTCCCTTCCAGTTCTAGCTTTCTTACTTGCATTCCTTCTTGTACCAGCTCCTTACATCCCCTTCATCTCGCCTGGTATCCCTTGTTTCGGAAGCCATCACCTGATCCGGATCCCAGCTGCTATGAGGAGGTTTGCAGCAGGTTAGGTTTCCAAAGATAGGGCTAAAGCTCTAAGGCTTGTGTATAGAGGTGTTGGCTGAGGGACAACGAGACTTGCTCAATCCAGAAACTGCGCAAAAGTCATTCCATGTTTGCAAACTATTGCATGTGCTCCCAGGATGACAAGTTCCCTCTAGGACTGAGCAATCTTGAGTTGCATGCATGGACTGCTTTTCATGAAAAAGAAAAAAGCATCCCTAGATTTTAGGGATCCATTTTTAGCAGCCAGAGGTTACATGCAAAATTTGTTTTAGAAACCTCTAATCAAGTGTCACTTTTTCCTAGATTTATAGCATGTGTGTCATAAGCCTCGATCTTATCAAAACGTATTTATTCGACGCTGCAGATCTCATTATTCACATTGAACTTAGAGCTCTGGCATACCACATTGTATCTAGGAGAATTTGGCACACTCAGCTCAACTTTTTCTGGGTAAGTCCACTTTTCATGTTTTTCACTGCTTTTGTGTCGCTTTTTGTATTTCGGTTTGTGTGAGTGTTTTTTGCTTGGTTTCAATGAACACTTGTTGTCGTTTTAATGCATGTTAGCTTATAGAAGCACATGCATGACACTCTCTCTACATTGACGATTGCCGTCGCGATGACTCACTTCACACACTTACTTGTTTTCCCATTTTATGAATCTTGCACTCACTGTTAGCATGCATGATCATTCACACTTGTTTGCACTTAGCTTCACCATGCATTCAACCTTTTCATGTTTTCAGTCTCTCGTTGACGGGTCTAGGCTGCCTTGGCCCAGACCTTGCCTTTCCCGGCTTGCAATGCACATTTCTGAGAGTGAAGGCTCTGCCTTCATTCCATAAAATTGGCAAAGATGACCCATCAGTAGCCTCTAGGCTTGCTCTACGCAATTCTAAGAGGCAGTGCTCTATTGGCCCCGGGAATTGCACAAATGCAATTTGCTCGTTTGCAATCCTTGTTGACTGAAACTGGGCATTGCATAGTTTCAGTCCTCAGCAGGCGAGGCTGGACTATGCATTTCATAGTTTTAGTAGTCAATCAACCTCCTAACAGCCCAGATTGTGTTTCGCGCATTTTTGGCAGTCAGTCTCCTAGCCTCTCGGTGGAAATTGCACAATCTTTCTAGTTAGTCACCCAGTTGTGTTACATGTTAGTCCTCAAGTTTCTTTTGGTTTCCAACTAACATTGTGCTTGCCATGTGTTGTTATGTATCCAGGTATCTCAGGTGTTCGTCCGTCTCTCAGTATTACATGTACAATGGCTTCTAAGAGAGCAGGGTCAAACGACACCGTCGAGAGTGCAACTGGAGATGCAGTTGAGCAAGTGTCTATGAGCTTGCCCATATATGAAGACACTAAGTTTCTCATAGAAAAAGACATCAAGATGAAATGGTAGGACATCAATGACACCTTTTAAGGCACATTTGAGGATAATCTGGAAGATTGCAGGGTTTATGTCAACATACACAAGTCTGGCTTGTACCGATTGCATGTAGGTATCCTGCATTTCTGTGCGCAGACATGATCCACTGGATTATCTCGCATACTGACCCAGAGACAATGGTGTTGAGCAGTGCCAGTGGAACATAACTTGCTACCTTTAGGGCCAAGGATTTTCAGGAGATGTATCACTTTTCATAGCCGGTGATCATAATGGATACACCTTTCACCAGACCCAACAACAGTGCAAACTCAAGAGACATCTTGAAGAGCTAGGTGAAAGAACCATCCAAGTTCAAGAAAACACCCAGCCGGGTTTACAAGATAAGGATAATGCGGAAGTCATATCAGTTATTGGTCATCTTCGCATGCTGCTTATACGGCCAAGAGAGCATAGAAAGCTTCCCGCAGAGTTGGGTGATTGCGTTGGATCAACTGGCGAGTGAAGGAAGACCTTTCAATTGGTCTGACATGTTGGCTCTTAGCTTGAAGGAGCATGTTACAGAAGCTTGACATCTGCCCAAGGGTCAATAAATGAAGCTATACATGTCTGCTTACATACTTGATGTAGTTTATACCCGTCAGTAGTGTTGGGACAAGGTCCCCTAGGGTCAAGTTTTAGGGCAAAAGCCCAAGTTTTGCTGTAAACAATGTAAAGACTCCGCAAGATGTGATCACAGAGCACGTAGATAGTAAAGTGTCATAAAGGGTTTTACCCTTCTTTTATGTAAGTTATGTTTGCTTTTGTAGATCCACCCATGGTTCGCGGACCATGGGATTGTATAAAGAGGAGAGTCTTAAAGAGTCTAAGGAAATAGATATCAATGAAGAAGAATGTAATAGGTCAGTAGAAGAAAGATGGAAGAAGTCTTAGAGTAGAAGAGAGGCTTTGCAACTCTATGCGCAGTGGCCTAGAGTAGAGTTGGTAGCTGAGTGCGTGGACCCCTGTAGCTGAGTGCGTAGGGAAGTCTTAAGGCTGTAAGAAGAACTGAAGTAATAATAAAGAGATTATTCCAGAAATTCCTGTGTTTATCTATTTCCTTCTGTTATGAATGAATGATGGGTTTATGAATTAATATTGTATTTATGTGCGATTTTACATGATTTATATTGATATATGGACGCAAGTAATAATAACTGTTTACACGAATAATATCTTGTTGCATGTTAAAGTTATTGAACACTTAAGCCGATTTGGGTAAATACTGAATATCACAGAGGCACGTAAGTCATTGATTCACCTGTTTAGGGTCCATAAAAGATAGTCGTGAACGTTTGCGGAGGTATAGAATCTGATTAAGGGAAGTTATTTCGATAATCCATAAAGGCTTATCGATCTGTGCGAAGGCAACTTTAGGGCATAAAACAACAGTACGCTCATTTCTAGGTGCAAAAATTTGGTTCTAGCATCCCCCCATATTGCTTCGGGTGAGACTTCAGTTCGCACTCTACGGATTGATCCCGAAAGGGCCAATAGTGTAGGGATTTGTTTGGAAAAACTAACTTTGAACCTGGGTCAGGACCCACTAAGCCAACAAATGGTTTCGTTGTCAGGACCGAGTTCTGCATAAAGAGATGTGTAATGTTGCATCACTAGAATCCAACAAAGAAAGAAATCAAGGAGTGTTTGGATAGAAAGGTCCATAAATTCGCAGCACAAGAAAACATAAATCCATGCCTGACAAAAGAATAGTGGTTGGATAGCTATCTGTACACAAAGATACACAAAATTTTCTTCTATTCCTTCCCGATCAAACTATACGAATGGATCGCTAAATTGGTAGACAACCAAGGGAGGTGGAAGCTTGATGGTCCAATAGTGTGGACCCTGGAGTTAGTGCAAAGATTGGAAGCCTCTGCAGATAAGATCGCACATGTTGTCGATCACTGGCTTGATTGTGTCGTAGGAGGATTTGTGACAGAATTTGCGGTCGATACCTTGGTCAACTACAGTGAAGCAGAACAACGCTTCTTCAAGGGACTGTAAGGTAGGTATTTGAGATCTTTGAATACTTGGATTAAGATGATCTTATGTGAAAAGTGAGTTATGCCATTACCTCGATGTTTGGAGCTATGCAAAGTAGAGAGTTATTCAGGGATAAAGGGAGAACAGGCCCTGAATATAGCTCGTCGATTGAGCCTCCTCTGAGTGACGACGAAGGAGCAGCATAGGCTTCACTGCAGAGCATTATCCAGTTAATAAGGCAAGGGTTCCCATGAATACCCCATCCACCCACACCACCTCCATCTTCACCTCCACAACATACACCTTCCCTCACACCGCCACCACCTCCACCACTGTTCAATATGGCGAATACAGTGAAGTTGCCCATTTTCAAGGGCTTGGGAAATGAGGACCCGAACCAGTTTTGTTTCATTGCGAAGGCCGTGTGGACAACCCAAAATATTACAGGCGATTAGATGAAGAAATCAACGTTGGTTACTACTCTACAGGATCGCGCGCTAACATAGTACATTAAGTATTATATCCATAATCCGACGACTCCGTTGGTAGACATTTAGACTGTGCTAAATAAGGAATTCAGTAGGTCCATGTCGCCCAGGGTGTAAGGGGCATGATGACTTGACGTCATCTCACCTTCCCCGGCTTATACCGGCAGTCTGTTCAGTTTCCAAACTAAATGCTGGCAACTAACACGGGGGTTGCGCTCGTTGCGGGACTTAACCCAACACCTTACGGCACGAGCCTGATCATAGCCATGCACCACTGTGTCGCGTTCCCAAAGGCATGAGAGGTCACGGCTTGTAACCCTGGAAGGTTCTTCCTGATCCTCGAATTCACCTATTGAATAACATCGATGGAACAATTTCAGGGGAGGGAAGTGCATTTTTTGTCTTCCATAGACCAGATTTTATTCACAATATCTATTCCATTCAATATTTTTTATTCATTCTCGTCTTGGACCTTCTACAATGCAACAAATTGAAAAGGGAGTATTTTATTCTCTCTCTCCATCTCTATGTATACTACATCGTGGTCCGATACGAATGAGTCTAGGACAGGAACGAGTCGATGAATCACAATCAGTCATTGGATTCAAGGAAATCATGATGAGGCTTGGAGAAACACCCTGGGAGATGGATCAAAGATTGAAATGCCAAATCTGCGAAGCTAACATGAATCTTACAGATGGACAACACTGCAAATGGTTTGTGGCTTCATGCTTGCCTCACCTAAGGGTTGCTTCATCACAACAAAATATTGGGACCTAGGCGGAAGCCTTGGAGATTGCAATGAGATTGCGTGAGACACCAATTCAAGATGTTGCTTTGGGAGTTCAACATATTCAGGTGGAGTTGCAGAATCTTTGCCTAGAGTTCCAAAGTTTGAAGAAAGATAGAGCGGCTCGGCCAGAGGTGCGCAAAGAAGCTTGGTGTCTGAAATGTAAGAGTCAGGGGCATGATAAAGATCACTACTCTGTCTTTGCGAATTATGTGGCACGAGGAGGGCCGATGCCTCTACGGTCGGAAGATCAAGCAGGGCCAAGCACAGAGCCCGCGCTGTGGTGCACTATCTGTCAGTTAGCTGGAAAACATGTAATAGACAATTGCCACTTGCTGCAAAAATTTGTGCAGACATCGCAACAACTCTTCTTTAACTTCTGTAAATTGGTGGGTCATGATGAGTACAACTGTTGTAGCTATGATTTAATGATGGAGAGAATGCTCGCGTATCGAATGCAAACAGAAACTCGGCCTCTGGATCAAGACGCTGGGGGAGCGCGAGGAGGATATCAGGGGTGCGGACAAGGTCGAGGCAGAGGAGGACCCAAGAGAGGTTGGGGACAAGTTATTTGCTACAATTGTGGAGTGCCAGGACACTACGCACGAGATTGTACGAACACGACATGCTTGTCGTGCCGATACTGTACTCAGTTTGTCCACATGACAGAAGACTGCGCTGTATTGATAGCTAAAATACAGGAGATAAGGGTGCAACCTCAGTAGCCTACCCAAATGATCCAGGATGATCTCGTCAGATCAGTTGCATAGGTTCATTGTCAGTGTTCCATGACATCGTCAGCATTCAGTTCAGTTTCGACAATGTTGTTAAGATTTAGGTTGTTTAGGTGATGTTAATGGTTTTCATGGTGATGGTTTTGTACCTGGTTGTCGACATGTGTTTTTCATCAGTTTCGCCAGGATTTGGTCGACGACATGTGTTTTTCGTTCGCCTCACAGGTTGATCATCGACATAGGTGTTGTCTGTTGCAGGGGTTCGATATGGGTTATGTCACATTGTGACAATGTGTTGTACATGGGTTTTTAACAACAAAATAATATAATCCTAAAAACCTAATACACTTAATCCTAAACCTAACCCTAAACCTATCATACCTATTGAACTTCAATATATTACAACTAGTAATAAATCTAACCTAAAACTATGTATTAAAAACTACATAAAAAACCTATTTGCCTAAGTCTAAAACCCTAATTAACACTCTCGGGCTATATTATTACAAATAAAAACATTACAAATGTAGTCCACAGCCCTAACCGCGGAGGCAAACCACATCAAAGAAGGCCGGTCATGTGATTAAATCATATGTAAACCATCGAAGTTATTAAACCATCAGGCTTGGAGTTAACCATCAAATGTTAATTGCGCAGGAACTATATTCATGTGATCAGAATGGACGGTAGGAGGATTCGCTGCAACGCCAATCATATCAAGAACTATTAGCGTAGACCATTAGATATGAATAGGCCTGGATTAACCATTAGAGTTTAGTGTAACCACAGAGTTAATGTGACCGTAGCGGAAACCACGGGGGTATGTAACATGTGAATAGGTTTCAATAAATCCAAACGGAAACTACAGGAGCTTGGTTAGTAGAACCTACAACATTCAAACCACGAGCTCAGTCACCACTCACATGAGCTGACAGCCTCCTCCGCCCGGTCAACTAACCACCAGCGGTTCTACGCTTATCCAAAGTCTATTATGGGTTTTCAGTTGCAGTTTGTTAACAAATTAATTCAATGACCATTAAACCTAATCCTAAGTGGAAAACTTTGACTAGACCGAGGTTCCAAACCCATCCAGAAGGCAACCAATTCATCTCGAATTCAGCCAAGGAGGTTTTGATGTACCTTCAGGCCTATAAGAGGCAATTTTTGTTCATTGAAGTGGGGATTAGTGGTTTTGGTTTTTGTATGTAGATTCTAAAGGTCATAGGCAGTTTTGTTTTCAGTGTGATAGGAGCATCCAGAGTCGGAATTGGGAACCGTGACAGGTGTTGGAAAGCTAGTTCAGAGAGATTCCTTTCGACAGTGATCAGAAGTTCGTGCATGCACATTCAGTCTAGTCTATTCTCTGTGTAATCAAACTCCTTGGTTTCAATCTTAATAAAGCGGTCGCCCATCTTGAAAGCGGACCCAGAGACGTAGTCCATCAGGGACGAACTCCGTAATCAACTTTGTTGTCTGGTACCATTGTGTTTTTACTATTTTCACTTCTGTTATGCATCTTTCTTATGTTTAATCAGCTGTTGTAAAGTCTTCTTCTCAAGCAGTTTTCCTTGATTTATGCACTTTCAGTTAATAATCAATTCAATAATGGCTAATCACTTCTACATCAGTTTTAACTTATGATTATTTCAGATCATATAATTTGGTATCAGAGTAGGTTGCGTTTGTAGAATTTTCTATTGAATGCTAACCAGGTCAAAGTCGTAACGAGGAGAAGGAATCTTAGAGCAGATTGATCGAGAGATTGGAAAGCGACGAGTCGTTCATAAGTCGACCATGACAGGATCTGATGCAGGTGAAAACCCTGAAACTAAGATGAGTGATGAACAGTTTCAACAAGCATTCTTGACTATGCAGCAGGTGTTGGGAGAACTTTGTGAAGAAAAGAAGGCGAGAGATGCAGCTTCTTCTTCAAAGACATCGAAGAAGAACAAAGGTAAAGGCAGGGCTAATAAACCACCTTCACCTCCATCATCTCCATCATCCTCCTCCTCTTCTTCTTCTTCTTCTTCTTCTTCCCGTGTAGAATTTGAAACAGAAAAGAAACCTAGGAAAAAATCTCTTTTGAAACTTGATGTAGAATTTGAGTTACCTATTTCTGATGGCGAAATGAATCCTGAAAAGTTAGATAACTGGAATAAGAAATTAGAAGTGTATTGTCATATTCAGAACATTTCTAATGATAAAACGAAAATTCAGTTAGCTACACTTAGAATGGGGGGAACAACTTCATGTAAAGTGTAAAGTAAAAGTCACCTCTTCATGGTTTAAGTTTTTAAAAGCTCTTAGGAAACAATTATATCCTTTAGGATACATGCAACAATTTGTTATTGATTGGCAACATCTGAGGCAAGGTAAAGGGTAGAGTGTTCAGGAGTTTGCTCAGGAGTTCATAAAGAAAGCATTGGTGCTTTGTATTTCATTAGATACACGTGAAACTTTATTAAAATACATCGACAATTTACATTCATATTTGCAGCATACATTATTGATGTTTAATCTTGATGATTTTGATGAAGTGTGTGTTCAGGCCATACATATTGATTCAGGTGGCAGACCATTCACGTTTTCATCGCAATCATCCAAAGAGTTGGAAATCAAAGATTCCAATGACAACAAAGGGAAGAACAATTCGAAGAGAAAGAAATCAACAATAGCTCAGAAGGAAAGACCTACTTGTTCTCATTGCCAAAGAATCAGTCATGATGAATCTAAGTGTTGGAAACTTCATCCAGAACTTAAGCCCAAAAAGTTCCTTAAGGAGAAGGATCAAAAGAAGGCAATTGCAGCAGTCCAACAAGATCTAGGTTCAGATTCAGGTGATGAAAGGAGGATAACTGTGACGGTTACGACAGGTAAAACTTCTAACACTGGTTCAAGTTCGAATACTATTACATCTTCATCAAGCATAAATCCTTCAAATGAGGATAAAAGAGTTGAATTGTTTAACATAAGGATAAATTCTAAGCATACAAAGATATATACAATGCTTGACAGTGGATCATAGGCTAATCTAATATCTGAACATTTAGTTAAAAGTTTGGGTTTGGAAACACAGAATCGTCCAAGACCTTACCCATTAGGATGGCTAAATAAATCAACTCAGATAAAAGTCACCAAACAGTGTCGATTAAGATTTTCCATTACAGCGAACTACATTGATGAAGTGGAATTAGATGTGGTTCCAGTAGACATATGTGGAGTTGTCTTAGGAAGTCCTTATCTTTATGATCGTGATGTAATATTTTATAGGAGAGAACATAAATATCACCTTAAGAAAGATGGGGTTGAATTTATTGTCGGGGCACATCAAGACAAAAATCATTTGAATATTAATGCTAATCGGATGAAGCGATTAATAAGTTCAAATAAAAGATTAGTAATCACGTGTGTAAAGGAATAACATGACAATCGACATGATGTTTGTTCAGATTATGAGTCTCAACTTAAAAATAGTTTGATCAAAGAGATAGAAACTATTCCAGTTCTATGTAAAACCAAACATCTTACTCATAAGCAGGGAATACAATATGAATTACAATTTGTGCCTAAAGCTCCTCTTCCTAATGTCAGAATGAATCAATTCAGTTCAAGTTTGGAAATTAACAGATATAGGGATACAGGTCAATATTGGGGAAAGTCGGTGTTCAATTTCTCTTGTATCGTGTCACCATTTCATGTTTCGAACAGTTTGGAAACCTCTTTTCAAGTGGGGAGGAAGCCTATTTGTTTTCATATCAAAGCCTTTTGTAAAGCAGTGTCAAAGTATCTAAGGGAAACTAATGCAACAGGGGAAAGTGCTAATCAATGGAAACATCATTTAATGAATGAAGAAAAAGTGATTCCAACAAATCAACAACTAATTCAATACTTTCAAGACAAACTAAGTTGCAGCAATTTTCATCTTACAGTTTGATGGGCTTATGGCAACAAGTTCACTTATAATCAAGAATCAAGAAAGTATGTTAAATCAAGTAGCTGATTTGATGTCAAAAAAATCTTTGATTGTCTCTGTCATTTCGCAAAATAGATTGTTAGTACATGTTGATGGTATTGAACAATATCTAGTAGAGACTGTTTTCAAAGATGATTATGAATCACTAACTCATGGTTCTTCATGGAAAGAAATCAATTGCCGTGTTCATAACATGTTGTTTGACCATTGTCGCAAGTTGTTCATACTGCAGATGGATGGAATAGGTCACCGACTCAAAAAGTGCCATGGTCAACATCATCAGGGTCATCACTTGCAGGTGATTGATCGAATGTATTGGTACATCATAAGGTCAAGGTGGAAAATGAGGGAGCTCTACCCTCATCGACTATTTGTTTAGTCAAACTTTTGTGGTCCAAAAGCTTTCAAGTAGAGAGGATTGATCTAGGAGGATCTCGTCAGATTAGTTGCATAGGTTCATCGTTAGTGTTTCGTGTTATCATTAACATTCAGTTAAGTTTTGACAATGTTGTTAAGATTCAGGTTGTTCAGGTGATGTTAATGGTTTTCATAGTGATGGTTTTGTACCTGGATGTCGACATGTGTTTGTCGTCAGTTTCGCCAAGATTTGGTCGATGACATGTGTTTGTCACTCGCCTCGCAGGTTGATCATCAACATGGGTGTCGTCCGTTGCAGGGGTTTGATATGGTTTATGTCACATTGTGACAATGTGTTGTACATGGGTTTTTGACAAGAAAATAATATAATCCTAAAAACCTAATACACAATCCTAAACCTAACCCTAAACCTATCATACCTATTAGACTTCAATATATTACAACTATGTAATAAACCTAACCTAAAACTATGTATCAAAAAATACATAAAAAACCTATTTGTCTAAGTCTAAAACCCTAATTAACACTCTCAAGCTATGTTATTACAAGCAAAAACATTACAAATATAGTCCACAGCCTTAACTGTGGAGGCAAATCGTGTCGGAGAAGGCCGGTCATGTGATCAAAGCATATGTAAACCGTCAGAGTTGTTAAACCATCGGCCTTGGAGTTAACCACTAAATGTTAACCGCGCGGGGACTATATTCATGTGATCAAAACAGATGGTAGGAGGTTTAGCTACAACACCAACCATATCAAGAACCATTAGCATAGACTGTTGCATATGAATAGGCTTGGATTGACCATTAGAGTTTAGTGTAACCACAGAGTTAATGTGACCATAGCGGAAACCGTGGGGGTACGTAACATGTGAACAGGTTTCAATAAATCCAAACCGAAACTACCGGAGCTTGGTTAGCGGAACCGCCGGCATTCAAACCGCAAGCTGAGTCACCACTCACATGAGGTGGCAGCCTCCTCCGCCTGGTCAACAAACCACTAGCAGTTTTGCACTTATCCAAAGTCTATTATGGGTTTTCAGCTGTGATTTGTTAACAAATTAAATGACCATTAAACCTAATCCTAATTGGCAAACTTTGACTAGACTGAGGCTCCAAACCCATCTAGAAGGCAACCAATTCATCTCAAATTTAGCTGAGGTTTTAATGTACTCACAGGCTTATAAGAGGCGATTTTTGTTCATCGAAGTGGGGATTAGTGGTTTTGGTTTTTGTATGTAGATTCTGGAGGTCATAGGCAGTTTTCTTTTCAGTGTAACAGGAGCATCCAGAGTCAGAATTGGGAACCGTGACAGGCGTTGGAAAGTGGGTTCAGAGAGCTTCCTTTTGACAATGATCAAAAGTGATTGTGTGCACATTCAGTCTGGTCTATTCTCTGTGTAATCAAACTCCTTAGTTTCAATCCTAATAAAGCAGTCGCCCATCTTGAAAGCGGACCTGAAGACGTAGTCCATCAGGGACGAACTCCGTAATCAACTTTGTTGTCTAGTATTGCTGTATTACTATTTTCACTTCTATTATGCATATTTCTTATGTTTAATCAGTTGTCATAAAGTCTTCTTCTCTAGCAGTTTTCCTCGATTTCCGCACTTTCAGTTAACAATCAATTCAATAATGGCTAATCAATTATACATCAGTTTTAACTTATGATCATTTCAGATCATGAAAACCTGTAGATGATGAGGGCTAAACCCTCCGAAGAAGATCCTAATGTGAATATCATGCTGCGGAGTGGAATGGTGACTAGCAAGGATAAAGGAAAGTAACCTGAAGAAGGTGAGTGGGTCCACAAGGCTCCAAAAAAAGAGGTTGGGTTTGATTTGGAGCATGCGAAAGAAACTTTCATGGAAGCGAAGAAAAGCTTCGTTGAGGCCTCTACCTCAGGAAGCTAGGATAAGCTATTTGAAGAAATGGACCCCTCCATGCTTACTACATTCTTGGAGACCTATATGAAGCTGGTACGCGACACCAAGGCCGTGAAAGGATTATAGGAATTAATAAATAAGTATGTTGGAAAAGAAAATACTCTTGAAGGACCGCTCGTAGTCAAAAAAATTGGTAAGAATAACGCAAGAACATGACGCAAGATGAGGCTCACTACGCAAATAGGGGAGTATGAAATGGATCAAGTTATTCTTGATTTGGGGTCGGATGCGAATGTTTTGTCGAAACGGACATGGGAAATAATGGGGAGACCTGTGCTGTAGGGGTCTCCAATCCATTTAAGGATGGAAAATCAATAGAAGATTATACCCATGGGAAGATTGCAGGGAGTGACAGTAGATACTGAAGGCACGAGTGCGTTGGCTGATTTCAAAGTGATAGAGATTTTCGACGACAACAATCCATACCCCGCCCTCCTTGGGATCGATTGGGCTATTGACATGAATGGGGTAATCAATCTGAAGAAGCAGAGAATGTCATTTTAGAGGAAATCGCTCCACGTAGTAGTACCTTTGGATCTTGCAGAAGGACCGCGTTATACTAAGCCGGTCTGCGATTATGAAAGTGATGATGATTTGGACCAGATATACAAAATAATAGCGCGAGACCCAGATTGGGTGAATTTGAGAGCAAATGGACGCATTATATGGGACTACGAAAGTTCTTGTACATCAGATTCAGATGAGGAGTTGGAACACTGGTAGAATAAGTTCCATGAAGTATCTACGCTGCGCTGTAACATGATGACTAAGTCGTTGTGTTGTGTATCATTGCAGGTAAGGAGTTTGCCTTATTGTGATGGTCTAACTGATGTAGATAATTTTTTGGATGCATTTGAAAGGGAAGTACCTAAGAAGCATCGCTTCCTAGCATTGGATTTGGTGCTATGCGCTACACCCGCAAGATGGTGGGGTACACATAAAGACAATTTTGATGGATGGCGCGAGTACAAAAAAATGATGCGGTTGTGGTTTGGTTGCCCAAAAGTGCAGCTAACAGAGAAATATGATGGGAGGAGTGATTTGTGCAATCACTTAGCAAAATGGATTGACGCTTATGGAGTAGAGCCGCAATCGGAGTGGGTGCATCTGTCTTATCACACTTTGTATGTAATACTAATGAATTGGTACCTGGAAACAGAGTTCTGCCACGACACTGACGAGTGGGATATTTTGAGACAGGGATTTCTACTAACATTCATCTTTGAGGATGGATTCGAATGCATTGACAAAGTGTTGCAAGAGGTCAAGTCAGCGATCTTCAGAATACTGCAGGATCCCTTGGATTTGATTCAACCAGATTGGACCATCGAGCTGCGCCATGCGCTAGACTGCTATAATGTGACTGCTGAAGAAGAAGACAAGGATCCAAGGAACATTAATATCCCAGAGGCAGAAGGTCACCGCGAAGTTGAGGGACTGCAGATAGAGAATCCAAATATCATCGCATCGCTGAACACTAGACAAGTGAACATTGGAACAGAGGCAGAGCTAAAGTTTGCGAAGATAGGGGACTACTGGGATGATGCTACGGTGGATAAGGTCATTGAGTTGCTTTGCAAATATCAGGATTTGTTCCCCACAAATTTTTCAAACTTAAAAGCATCATAGGCGATTTGGGAGTGATGAAAATAACTTTGAAACCAGACGCAAAGCCTGTTAAGAAGATGCCATATTGCCTTAATCCTAAGTACAAGGAAAAGGTCCGCTTGGAATTGGACAAGATGTTGGTAGCAGGTATTATCGAACCAGTGGAAGAATATGATTGGGTGAGTCCAATGGTAGTTCAGGAAAAGAAGCAGAAGGATGAAATAAGGATGTGTGTAGATCTTAGAACGCTGAATGATGCTCGCATTCATGATCCTTTCCCAACTCCGTTCACAGATGAAGTGTTGGATAATGTTGGCGAGCAAGAGGCCTATTCATTCACGGATGGGTTCTATGGATACCATTAGATAAAGATCGCGCCAGAAGACAGGAGTAAGATTATCTTCGCAACTAAGTGGGGATACTTTCAGTATACGGTAATGCCTTTTGGACTTAAGAATGTGCAGGCAATCTTCTCGTATGTAGTCATTGTGACGTTCAAACAGTTCATTCAAAAGTTTTTGGAGGTATATGTTGATGATTGGACAATGTTTGGACTGATAAAACGCCATGTAGCTAGTTTGCAGATATAGAGATCGAGGAAGCCTTCGAATTAACCGGCTTGAACCCATTGCTTAATCTGCTCATGAAAATATGGAGATTTTTCCTTATGAAGGAACGAACTAGATTGCTCTTTGATAATTTGCCCTTTTATAATAAAGTGATGGATAAAACTGCCATTAAAAAGCTTATTAGCAGATTAATAGATCACTTCAGAATGACATATACATCACATATCTTGGATCAACTCTTGATGTTAGATATATGTGCCAGAGGTATCAGATCACGCCAAACTTGAAGAAGTGCTTATTTTGCGTCCCTTTCGGAATCTTGCTGGGTCATGTAGTGGGCAGATAAGGATTAATGGTGGACCTTGCTAAGACCATGATCATAATTAATTTGGAGGCGCCAAGGAGTATTAAAAAGTTGCACACAACGCTGGATCATATTGGATACTATCGAAAGTTCATCACGAGTTATGGCTAGATTACCACGTCGATGGAAAAGTTATTAAATAAGGATGCTACATTTTGTTGGGATAAATAATGTCAATGGAGTCTGGATGTATTGAAGGAAAAAATGGTCACCATGTCGATCCTAGTCTTCCCAGATTGGAAGAAGGAATTTCATGTGCATGTGGATGCTTCATGTATTGCATTGGGAGCAGTGCTAACATAGGCCGGTGAAGGAGATTTGGATCACCCGATAGAGATTGCAAGTAGGAAGCTGTCTAAAGCTAAAAAGAATTACTCAATAACCGAGCATGAAGGGTTGGCTATGGTGTACGTGCTCCTGAAGTTTAGACATTACTTGCTAAGTGAACACTTTAAGATGTATATAGACCATTCTGCATTAAAGTACCTAGTCAATAACCCTGTGTTAGGGGGGGAATATGCAGATGGATGTTGTTGTTTCAAGAGTTTGATTTCGATGTAATTGTGAAGCAAGGGCGATGAATGGAGGGCCAGATCATCTATCGCCCATTGAAACAGGAGAGGAGCCTACCAATTTAGAGGACGGGATGCATAACGCGCAGCTCTTTGCGATGCGCGTAGCAGACAATCATTTTGTCAGACATTATCCACTTTCTGACTATAAGAATGACCCCAAAAGGATACATGAGTCAATAGAAGAAGGAATTGGTGGTGCGCGCGAAAGATTTTTCTGTTATTGCAGGTCACTTGTATAAGATGGGATCGGATGAGATACTGCGATGTTATGTGCCTGATTTTGAATGAAATAGTATCCTTGTTGAAGCTCATGGAGGAGTTGTGGGAGGCCATTATGTAGGAAAAGAAACAGTGCAGAATATTTTACGCGTTGGGTTGTGGTGGCCAACATTGCATAAGGATTCCAAAGCATATTGTAGGGCGTGCAATGCATGTCAGAGAACTGGCAGGTCATCGCAGAGGGATGAGCCACCTTTGAATCCATAGGTATCATTGCAGCCATTTGAGAAATGGGCAACTGACTTTGTAGGACCGATTCAGTTTCCGGGAAAGAAGACGGGTGCGCGGTATATCATCACCGCGACCAAGTATTTGACCAGATGGGCGGAGGCACAACCCATGAAGGACTGTACAAGGGAAAGAACAATGAAGTTCTTATTTGAATATGTGTTGATCAGGTTTGGTTGCCCAAATATTTTGATGAGTGATCGCAGTACACATTTCCTTAACGAAATGATCAACGCATTGACATAAGAATTCCAAGTATATCACTAGAAAAGTATGACATGTCATCCTCAAGCTAATGGGACGGTTTAAGCGTTTAATAAGATATTGGAGAATGTGTTGACAAAGGTTTGAAATGCGCAAAGAAATGATTGGGATGTACGCGTACCAGCGGTATTTGGGCTTACAGAACTACTTGTAAGAAGCTTACTGGTCAAACACTGTTTAGGTTGGTCTATGGCGTAGAGGTTGTGATGCCTATGGAGTATATCGTGCCTAGTCTACGCATAGTAGCGTTCACAGGGATGGTGGGCCGCAGAGCCTTAGAAGAGTGGCTCGCGCAGCTGACAGAGCTCGAGGAAGATATATTTTTGGCTGGATTCCATCAACAGGTTCAGAAGGAACGTGAAATAGTTTGGCACGATCGTCACATCAAACTGCGCACCTTCAAGGTAAAAGATTTAGTTTTGTTATATGATAGTAAGTTTGATAAGTTTCTAGGAAAATTTCAGATGAATTAGCTAGGACCATACGTTATCAAAGAAATTACCGATGGTGGAGCAGTTTAGCTTGTGAAAATGAATGGAGATCCATTTCCAGGAAAGTTAAATGGAAGCCGATTGAAGCCATACACCGGGGATCTGACCCAACGACTACATGATGTTAGCACAATATTAGCACTCTAGGCAGCTGCAAGGAGGTGCGAGACTATAAACTACACTGCTAGGTTTGTAGAGCTGCGCGAAACAAGAGGGTGTCACAGTACTAGAAGAAGCGCGAAGGGAGTTGCATTATAGAAGGAGAGACCATGCAGTGTAGGCAGAAAGTGACCGTTACCATTACTGTTCATGATTTGACTGCCAAAAGATAGTTAAGAGGAGTGAGTGGCTGACATTTAAGGCATTTAAGGCTGAATTTAAGAGTGAAATCTTTGGAAATATGCCACCAATCTAACATTTATGGATGGATTTTGGGGGGAACGGTTGAATTTGAATTCAAATCCGCCTATAAAATACACTTGGTTGTCCAATGAGAAACACTTTACATTCTGAGAATTTCTGTGTTTTGTTTTCTGTTGTGCATGAACCATAAGTTCTTTGAGGATTTTCTCACAAACCCCATGTTCGCTCAGTATCCAGAGTTAGACAAAAAGCTTATTCACAATATCATGTTAGGACCAGGTCCCACAAAAACTGCAAGCACTGGAGGAGCAATCGCCTCTGAGGGAGCTTCTCTAGAAGTGATGAGTATGGAGGTTCTAGAAGTAGTGCCTATGGCGCCAAAGTCGCCTAGGCCGAAGCCTACACCAACGAGAGAGGTCCCCAAGCCCAAAAAGGACAAACAAAAGAAGTGGATGTCGGTGCATGAGACACCGAGAAAACATGCCACTACACAGGCTCAGGGAAAAGAAAGGTCGAGCATGAAGGAGAAGGGGAAGGTGGTAGATCTGGAGGCAGAGGAGGGCGTAGAAGATATCAAAATTGAGGGGGTGGACCCAATTCCTAAGCTACCAGAGTATATCCCTCCACATAAGGGCAAGGTGAAGGTCCCAGAGGACCCTGATACTCGACAATTCTCCCTCAACACACCCCTGTTGCTGGAGAACATCACCTTTGAAGGTCCGTGCTTGGCGCGGATCCCGCACTTGAAGCTCGAAGACTGCGATTTGGTGGACCATATGTAGTTCCCCCACCTTGCTACTGACACCTTCATGCAAAGGGTTTTCTACAAGGAGTCTAATGTCAACGTGTTGGAGCTGGTGAAATGGATTCGCGGAGTCAACAAGTCAGGGTTGTTGAACCTGTTATGGGTGCCGCACTATCATTGGTCAAATATCAACCTAATTGTCATTAAGCAATTGTTGTGCCTCATGCATGATGGGTGATTTTGGCTAAATGAGCCGATCCCTATCATAGATATGTTGATCCATCGGATCACATTATTACCCCATTCAAGACTGAATCTGGCTAAGACATTTGACAAAAAGACGAGCGAGTGCGACCTCGCTGAGAAGATGAAGGACAAGTTTAAACTTGTCAAAAATCTGCACGGGTATTCAGTTACCAGCATTAAAATCCGCACGGGTATTCAGTTACCAGCATTATTGACCTCGCAGTCAAGATTTCCACGCAGATTCTCGGTGGCAAAGTTATGCGAAAGTGCCACACGAACGAGGTGCCGGCACCCATGGTTTCTTTGGCGGCTCAATGCGCAGAGGATGTACAGTTCAAATGGGCACACTACCTGTGTAGCGAGTTCCTCGTGAACTACAAAGAGGCATAAAATGATAGTAAGACCTTTCACTATTCATGGTTGTTGCTCTCAATTGTGCTGGTCGCATGGGATTTTTCGGAGGATAGCCAGTTTCCTCCTATGGAGAAGGATTTAGCGGAAGTGGCAAAGTTTTCATCTCTCTGGGCCACCAAAGATGTTGCACAGGTCATAAAGAGCAAATTCTTCTGGGTACTGATGGAGGCGAGCATTCGCATGGCCATCAACCAGAAGTTGCGGTTGTCCCCAACCGTGTTTGAACAACTCTCGGGGTATGCGTAGTTCAAAGCGAACTTCCACCATGTTTACATCCGGGCGCGAAAGGACCCCAACCAGAAATGGTTTGGCGTACCCTACCTGGCTACAGATGATGCTATTGCAGAGGTCATCAAGCGCTGGCCAACAGATTGACATTCCACATCCGATGTGGCCACTAGGACTAGCAAGTCCGCGAAGAAAAAGAAAAATGAAGCGGCCAGATAGAAGGTTTAGCTGTTGGCTGAGAAGAGGAAGAAAGAGGCCGAGGAGAAGGCCCGAGTAGAAGCAAAGTGCGCTATGAAGGAACAGGCAGAACAGGAAGAGCGCAGCTCCGAAAGAAGTCAAAAGTCTCCTTCACCCCAAATGGAGGAAGAAGAGCGGTCAAAGCAGGGCAGAAGAGATCAACAAGAGAGCACTCCCTTTCTAGTCAAGCGGTACAAGGAGTAGGAAAAGGAAGGACCACATAAGAAAACAAAAGCTACTAAGTCATCGTTAGATCCAATTACCTTGACGGAGGGCGACTTGGATGATATTGGAGATAAGGTGCAGGATACAACAACAGAACTGTTGCAAAAATTTGAGCAGCAACAAAAGCAGGCACTGAGCACCATCCAGGTGGGTATGTGTGAGCTGTAGATCCAAATGACTAGACTCCAATAGCTACAGGACAAAGCATTGCTGCACCAACCAGTTTGGCACCGGGGGCCACTCAAGCAGCAAAGATGGTTCAGTTAATGGATCTTCAGGCAGTCGGGTTGCTTGATGGAGCTTTGAGCATGTAGGCACTCGCTGACAAGGCTATCGTCAACACTTTGACGAATGTGGGCCTCAACTTGGCCGCACTCCCCAGTGAGTTCCTTCCCACACTGCAAGCAGGTGTGATCGCAGATATTAAGGCCCGGGAGCAACACATGCTAAGCATGATCAACGAGTATAAGGTCAATAATGAACAGATGTTCGTAGATAAAACAATAGTGCTAGAAGCATGGAAGAAAAGGTGCAAAACGAACAAACTGTAGCTGTGGTGGCCGAGGCATGTAGAACAGTCCCTAAAATGCATATCCCGGAGGAAGCACCGGTGGACACGAAGATCAGGAAGTTGGCTGCAGGCATGCGCAACGCGAACACAGAAGTGGCCAAGGTTCAGTTCAAACTAAACCTGAAGATTATAGAATTAGAGTTGACGTGATAGCCTTCAACTCCGCCATAAGTCAGAGAACAGCGTGAAGCCACTGTGAAGGATGGAGTTGCAGTAGTGGATGCTGCAATGGTGGATTGCATTGCGCTTTTCGAGCAATCCATGGGCGTCGTCACGTCACTGTAGGAAGAGCCTAACCTGCAGTGGTTAAACACAGAAGCTCGTGAATTGCAACAGTGGTATGATGAAGCAAGAGAGACAATGCTTATTGTCGCTATAACATAGCGGTTGGCCAAGTTGCAAGAGGCAAAACAGTTGCTCGAACATGTGGAGGAAGGGCAAAGGAAAGAGGCGGTCCTCAAGGCCAGATTGGGGCCTTGGCTAGATGAGGCCTATGTTATCTCTGCCAGCATTGAGGAAAAGTTGGCAAGCCTGCAAAGAACACAACAGAAGATAAAGGAAGACAGCGTAGAACCAACAATAGAGCAACTAGTGGAGCAGATCAAGCAGGCAAGAACGCAGAGCGCCACTGAGGTAGCAGTGGCACAAGGAGAATTGGGAGGTCTCCACGGTAAGATCTTCGTGCCAATAGAGTGACTTGGGGGCAAGTCACGATATTTGTGTTGGGGGCCTGTTGGGACAGGGTCCCCTAGGGTCAAGTTTTGGGGCTAAAGCCCAAGTTTTAGGGCAAAAAGCCTAAGTTTTGTTGTAAAGAATGTAAAGACTCCGCAAGATGTGATCGCAAAGCGCATAGATAGTAAAGTGTCATAAACAGTTTCACCCTTCTTTTATGTAAGTTATGTAGGCTTTTTTAGATCCACCCATGGTCCGCGGACCATGGGATTGTATAAAAGGAGAGTCTTAAAGAGTCTAAGGAAGTAGATATTAATGAAGAAGAATGTAATGGGTTAGTAGAAGAAAGAGCGAAGAAGTCTTAGAGTAGAAGAGAGGCTCTGTAGCTGTGTGCGCAGAGGCCTAGAGTAGAGGCCGCAGTTGATTGCGCAGACCCCTACAGCTGAGTGCGCAGGGAAGTCTTGAGTCTGTAAGAAGAGCTAAAGTAATAATAAAGAGATTATTCCATAAAATCATGTGTTTATCTATTTACTTTTGTTATGAATGAATGAGCTATTATGTTATGATGAATGATGGATTTATGAATTAATATTGCATTGATGCGTGATTTTACATGATTTATATTGATATATGGATGCAAGTAATAATAATTATTTACGAGAAGAATATCTTGTTGCATGTTAAAGTTATCAAACACTTAAGATGATTTGGGTAAATACGGAATTAAGAGTAATCACAGAGGCACGTAAGTGGTTGATTCACCTATTTAAGGTTCGCAAAAGATAGTCGTGAACACTCGTAGAGGTATAGAATCTGATTAAGGGAAGTTATATCGATAAGCCCTAAAGGATTATCGATCTACGCGAAGGCAAGTTTAGGGCATAAAATGACATTATGCTCATCTCTGGGTGAAGAAACTTCGTTCCAGCATCCTGCCATACTACTTCGGGTGAGACTTCAGTCCACACTCCGCGGATTGATGCCGAAAGGGCCAATAGTGTAGGGATTTGTTTGGAAAAACTAACTCTGAACCTGGGTCAGGACCAACTAAGCCAACAAATAGTTCCCAGGCTTGGGTTGGGCATTGACACCTTCGAAAACCTCTATGCACACTTATTGCAAGTTGTTCTCAGAATGCATCTTTCATGGAGTTATCATACAATTATCAGACCACTTCGTCACCATGGTATACAAGATGATATTTGAGAAGGATCCACCTTGCATGTCGTAGGAAACAATGGAGGCATTGATCGACATAACATATTGGTATGCCTCACCCCTTGGCACCTTTATACGAATGTACAAAGGTCGTCATGCAAGAAGTGTCATATCACATCTTGATAGGGCTGTTAGCTAAACTGCACAGGAAGAAGAAGGCACCTTGACCCGCTCTTCCTTTGTGGATCGGGTTGTATGAGATCCAAAATCTTAAGCATGTTGAGGCCGAGATGGAGGAATTCAAGAGATTCACCTTCAACACCAGAAGTTTCAATCCATATGACCCGCATTGCTCAGTGAAACAGCATTGTGTGAGAGTGCAACATCTTTGGATCCACGAGGCGTGTCATTGGCTTGAGTAAGACCCATGGAGATACTGCTATCACTTCTTAAGGCTCAATGAACCGGTCAGCATAGCTGTAGAGTGGTTAGCAAAGCATAAGGCAACAACATCTCAGAGAGCAACATCATCAGCAAAAGTAGAGGGTAGCAGACCTACGTGTGAAAAAGGCAAGAGGAAGGTTGTTGACAACACAAAGGCAGAGCAAAGCTGCAAGTTCAAAGCAGATCCACTTGTGTTGAAAGAAAATTTGGAGATTGAGACTAAGAGGTGATAACGAGGCAGGAGGATCGTGCAAAGGTAGAGAGAGAAATAGAAGTTGGAGGAAGCAGAGAAGGAGTTGTAGAAGTTTAAGCAGCAACTCCGAGAAGAACAAGAGCTGCGCATAAGAGAGAAGGAAGTGCAACAAGAACATGAACAACAAGAGGTGCAACATGCACATATTGATGAAACTATGGCCATACAGGTTAAAGACTCATCTGAGCAGCTAGCACAGAGAAAACAGGGTGAGCAGTCGCAGGAGCAAGACTTTGCTCAAGAGAATGAACAGATGCTAGAGTAGATGGATAGAGATATGGTTCAACCCGAGTTAGATCAAGATAGTTACCTCATGCTTCAGAACCAAGAGGCCACCTCATCGGCTTCACCAGATCCAGAAGCAGAGCAAGTCCCAAGCGATCAAGGAGACACTGAAATCCTTGAAGATAATCTAGAGGCAGAGATGCACAACATATCTTTCGACGAGTCGCAACACAAAGTTGTGCAGTCGCGCAGAGTGCCTACTCCAGATCTCCATGTATCTCCTCCGCAGTTTGAAGAATGAGTGATCGTGTCCGATGTGCGCAAGCATCCAGCTACATTGGCCGATGCTACTAAAGCATATGTCGAAGCCACTAGCTCGAGTGTTAGATTATTGATAGCTGAGAATGAGCGCATGGATAAGGAGTTACAAGCGTCCAAGCAGGGAGGAGAGCAGGTCACAACATCCGCCAGAGCAGAGTTGAGGAGAGCGATACTTTATGAAGTATCATCTCTCGAGACGATCATGCAGAAGTTGTACTTCAGATTTGTCACCGTGCATAAGTCAGTTATCCATCTCAATGGTTGGAAATAGTATTGTGCTAGGAGAGCACAAATCTTGTCAGACTTGCACATTGTCGTCGATCACATGCATATATGGACAATGAGGTACAAGGGATCCCAATTGCACTTGCCAAATATGATGAAACCTAAGGCGGTAGAGTTGAAGGCACACATCTGGAGTCAAATCCGGAACTATGAGGAACTCTCGCAGCTCATCACCTATTTGAAGGCTTCACATGCATGGGTGTTCAGCAGCATGGATGTCATTGTGCACATGCATGCGATCCCATCCATTGGCACACTCACCGAGGTGAAGGCAAAGAACCAAGTTTGACTGGAGCTGGACATGTAGTTTGATCAGTGGATGCACATAACCACCAACACAGAGTTGCAGATAAGCACAAACATTATGCATCAATATGTTTTTGGTATGTATGCACTCAAGACTATGATGCGCATGCTATCAGATGAGTTGGATAGAGGTGCCAAATCAGTGTACCTGGATGCAACAGAGGCAAGAGTTCGCTTTCAGAAGGATGTCACCATAGAGTACGCAAACACCATAATAGACTACCAAGCTTGGCATTAGTTCGCCACTATCGATCATCGCGAGGATGTCGAAGAGTTAGTCTTCCCATGGCTGTCCGAGCCTTAGTGATGTCTTGAATGGCGTACTCAAGCCTATTTTTGTCTCACATGGGTACATGTGCATATTGTAATGTAACATGTTGTAAAAGTGAAAGACCAAGTGTCAATAGTAGAATGTAACAATCATGTAGTAGTTGAAGAGTCATGAGGGCAGGTGAAGAGTCACAAAGGGGGAATGTCGAGGGTCACCCCGCCCTTTGGTATTTATAGAACCTCATAACTCATTGTACAAGATTTTTGGAGCCAAGATTCCTATAGGGATAACTTAGAGAAAGGTTGGAGTGTATTGTAACGAGCCTTGGATTCTCCACATTGCAGAGCTAGTAGATCTCTTTGGAGGAGCAGGGTGCAATGACTGTAATGTTTCTCTATCGGGGTTGGTGGTTGTCATGGTTGTATGTATGATTGGATTTTTCACTCTTTTAATATAACAAGAGAAAGCACGTTTCATGCATATGTTGTTATTATAGTTCGACTATCCTGATTACTCTAATGATATATGTAGTTGTTATTTACGCATGTATGTATGGACTACTTTGTATGTGTTTGTATGAATCATTGGCTATCCTTCTTTCCATCTTGTGATATCTTTCTTCTCGTGTGTTCCCTTCCAAGCTACGTGCTATCACAGGTTTCTAAGGGGCGCACTCATCCCCCATTCTGTGTGTTAGAGCCTTTCATGTACCTTCCTTGACTTGCTGCAAAGGTCACACCCTTGCTACCAACAAGCATCTTACTTACCTCTACACACAATTGCAGTTAAGGCAATACCGTACTACCCACTGCTGGAACTCCTACTCCAAACAGTCTAAGGTCTAGTTGGGACTTCTTACCAGAGAGATTCCCTGACATGTTGGTGGGTCCATCATTGCTAATAGGTTCTCATGTTTTTGTGGAGCTGGATTGTTTGATGGATTCAAAGTTGAGTGAGGTGGATCTTTGAATGAAAGAAGACATGGCCTAGTGATTCCTAAACTAGACTGTGGATTGCGGTAAATCCACTAGCCTAGTGACCCCTGAACCAGAATGTGGCTTGTGGTAAAGCCAGGTATTGTGTGCCTCGACGGGCCTAGGAATGCTGAACTAGTGAATGGGGGGATATACGTAAAGCCTTGAGGGTGGTGTCTCAATTATGGCCTAGTGATTCTTGGATTAGACTGTGGACTGTACTAATGCCTAGAGATTAGCAGTCAAGAACATTCCTCACGGGGTAGGTGAAGAAATACGGTGCCATCCATGCTTATTTATGGCTTAGTGATCCGTTGAGAATTGTGGTAAACCCTGATTCTATTGACGAGGGTGAGGTGGTTTAGCCTCACGAAGCCCTGGTTGATCTTTGGTTTGAGTCCCACATTCATGCTTGGAATATGGCACAAGGATGATTGGTTGAAGAGAGATTTGGATTTTGCATTCATTAATAAGAGTTCCTTTCCTTGGTATTTTGTGTATAAAAGTATTGTATTATATGTGGAATTTCTGGCTGTTGTATCCTCATTATTTCCGTTGTTTATATATTGGTTATGAATATGTTTTAAGACAGTGAAAATGTATGGTTCTCATCATGATTTGATTTGTAAATGATTGAGCAATGAATTTATGACCTAATAGATGACAATACAACTAATGTGATAAGGCATTAATGCTTCTTAGTGATTCTCAGATAAGTATAAGACCCCTATGCTCATATATGCTATTAAGACCTGTAGAATGCATATTTGTGACATGTTTGATGGAATGCCTATCATGGCTAGTAGGGGTCTAGTTAAGTCTTTGTTCAATAATCTTGAATTGCCATTATTGTCTCTATGTTTCTTTTCATTTATGTAAATTCCTTGAAATTTTGGGTAGTGACTGGGTCCTAGCCATGGAATTTAGCCTTAAATCTCACAGTCACTGACATAGCACTAGCAGAAAAAGGCTACAGTTGCACTTAGGCATGCTCATGGGAGCGACTGGGACACTCAGTCGCTTGGAGGGCTTGGCAAGGGAGAGATTGGGGCTCTAGGTCCTTGAACTATTGAGTTTCCTCAGGGGTTGGTCACTTGGAAAGGTGGGATAACTCCTAGAGGTTATGTAGGATGTGTGGATGGTAAATTTGGTTGTGTTTCGTCGGTTCCACTTCCTTAAGGTGACCTAGGAGGCTGAATAAGATCATAGTAGCCTCTCGCCACATGTTTACCCCGTTTGGCCAGTTACTTGGGTAGATGTGGGAGGAGGGTGTTATAGTGTGGTATTAGAGCATGGTTCAACACTTGGAATGAATGGGAAAAATATGTTTTTCATGCATGCATGAAGGTTGTATATGTGCTTATTATGTATGCACGGTGATGGTAATGGTTGCAGTTATGTTGTCATGTAGAAGTTGATGGTGTTGTTGTTGGGATGTGTTTGCCATGAATGCATGTCAGTGTCTATATGTTGTTATGTATGCAATGTCATGGTTATAGTTATGCATGTATAGTAGGTCAAACATGAATTGTGAGGTCATTGTATGTAGTTTGTGTCATCATGATGCTATTGGTATGTTATGATGCTAATGTGTTGGCTAAGATAGAGCAGGAGATGCAGATCATTAAAACGAGGTTGCAACACTAGACTTCGAGGTAAGAGCAGATCGTCATATAGATTTGTATGTTGGGCATGCAGGTATGTGGTTAATGGTTGTTATAAGAATTAGCGTTACTTGTATACTTGTCATTCTATTGTTGTTGTGGTTACATGCATTGTAGATGCTAGTTGAACAGTGTAGTCATATGCACATGTGTTGGATAATCATGCATGGTAGTAACTTGTTATTGTTTTATGTTAGTTAAATTGATGATTATGTTATATGTTGTTGATGAGTATGCTATATGTTAAATCGTTGTTGTTATATGTTAGTTAACTTGATGATTATGGTTATTGCATTTAAGATCTTGATGTTCTATGTATTGTGTTAACCTGGATTGGCCTAGCTAGATGGTTATGGTTATAATATTCAGGTATGAGCTGACATATTTGTGATATGGTGTTGTACTAATCTAGACTGACTGTGCATATGTGATTGTTATGCATGAATGACAAGTGTTTATGAGTTTATGATGTGAACACGTTAGCTAGTTATTGTTATGGACATCATGACCTTATTTATGTTTTAGAATATATGTTGTGAAGTTATATCGTGCTAGTCTAGATTGATTGTGCATACAAGATAGCCTCCCCTGAGATACATTAAGGTATGGGTTTGCTTATGTTGTCTACTTGGTGCTTGAATGTTTGATTATGTCGTTTATCTGCTGTTTTAATGTTTGATTCATTGCATGGCATGAGTATGTGTCTATAAGATTGCATGAAGAAATGATCTTGATTTAAGATGGTTGTAATAACACGTGTTGAGATAGTTGATATGTTCTTGAGTGTAAGTAAGTGATAGTTGTAGCATTATGTATTATGATAAATGAATGTGAGTTTATTGGTGATTATGACATGGTTGCTAGACTCGGTAAAGGTTGATTTCAAATTAATAGATATGTTGTCTTGATCTTTAGAATGTGTGATTTAAATGTGTGAGTAGTTGCGGGCAACATGCTTGGTATTAGCGTAACAAGGTAATAGTTGATTTGTTTATATAGCTACAGTTGGGTGATGTGACCGTACATAGTAAGACTCGATTGCGACAAGGTAAAAGGTAAAAGAAGGGAATTAGGTGAAAACTCCTCTAGCTATTTTTGGAGATCGAAACTCCAAATGAATGAGTGCTTGCATGAATATAGGAAGTCTTCTTAACCTTGATTTTGTCTGAGATTATATGGATATGTGCTATATTAATGAACATGTATTTGATAGGTATAACAACTGATTTCCAGCTATGGTAGGATTCATCAAGGAATTGGAGTTCCTTGAGAGGTGTACATGTTTAGTTACAAGGCATCGTGCTTGGAACAACAAGGTAAGGTAACTGGTATATTATATTTATTTATGCGTTGACAGTTATGTGTGTATGGTAGTATGATACATGGGATTGCATGGCAAGAGATTGCTATGAAATCTTGAAGAGGGCTCAGGTTGAATTTTCCCTTCGAAGCACTGGGAACCATGGGGATTGAGTCATGGTGTTTGTTGCTAGTTTTGTGCCTTCAGTATTTTGTGATTTGTTTGAGCTTGATTATGGGTTTTAATTACGTCTGGTGCAAGGTCTTGCCACTTTGTTTGTGATGTCATATTGCTATTGGTTTTCATGGTTTTCTCTTGTTTGCTTCTTGATCTTTCCTTTTTATGTTTTGAGAGTCTTGGGAATTGGTTGGGAAAGAGGAAAGTTAATGGAGCTCGGGAAGAGCTGAATGAAACCCAACAGGTGATGTAAGGCCTAAATGAACCTCAATACATGTATAAGGGTAGTCGAAGGCAAGAATATGACAGTCGGTTGGACTGGTTGGGTCCATTGTGGTAAATGGATGGTGGCAGTAAAAACACGTGAAAATTAATCAGGAAATGTAAAGTAAATGGATTTGAGGCGTCAAATGCCTTGGGTATGTTGGGAATCTTTGTTCTCAATGTTGTGCATGCTGTGAACAGATAAAGGGATTTCTCTTAACCTTGACCTTATGCTATCTGGTAATTATGTTGTGATCATGATTATGCTGATGTTTATATATGTATACATGTATGTATGTATATCGTGTTTGACATGGTGTCATGGATCATGATTGTTTTATGCTAATGATTATATATATGTATGTATCTATGTATCTACATCACTATTTGACAAGGTTGTCAGAGATCATTCTTATGGAGGAATGATTACTTATGTAGGTGAAGGGCATGAAAGAGGTTCCTAGTATTATAGGGAATCAAGTGGAAGAGTAACCTTGACAAATCTACAAGGTCAATATCATGTGGATATGAACTGATATTAAGTGATTAAACTATGTCTATGTTTAGGTTATGGACAAGTAACATTGAAGGATACATCAGTGGAATGAAAGCAATGTGATCTGCGACATGCTGGGACAAGCATGGGTAAGATGCTAGAAGTAAGGTTGCTTGGTAGAGTCAGCGTGTGCTCTATGGATGTACAATACTAATATGTATATATGGTATTGTGTACATGTTTCCTATGAGTGCTATGTACATATGATATTATGTACATGTTGTTTATGCAATGCTATATATAGATGGTGTTGTGTACATGTTGTCTATGTAGTGTTGTGTACATGTGGTGTTGTGCGCATGTTAGATATGTGTTGTTGTGCACATATGGTGCTTTGTGCATGCTGCATATGCAGTGATATGTACATATGGCGTGGTGTGCATGTTGTACATATGGTGCTATGGACATGTGGTGTTGTGTGTATGATTGTACAGGTGGTGCTGTGTGCACATGGTGTTGTTTACATGTTGTACATGGGGTTTTGTGTGTAGGTAGTGCTTTGTGCATGTCGTGCACATGGTGTTGTGTACATGTTGTGCATATGGTGTTGTGTACATGTTGTGTAGATGATGCAGTGTCTATGTGGCAACCTGTACACGTTGTGCAGGTGGTGCTGTATACATGTGGTGTTGTGTACACATTGTGTAGGTGGTGTTGTGTACAAGTGGTACAACGTACATGTTGTACATGTGGTATTGTGTGCATGTCATACATGTTGTGTTGTGCGCATCTGGTATTGTGTGCATGTTATACATGTTATTTTGTGTATGTATGATATTGTGTATGTGAATTGCGTAGTCATGGTATCATGACATGTGTATTTGTTGTGTTGTACTCTATGTACATATATGTATTGTGTTGTACACCTGGGTATAAGTGTATGTATTGTGTTGTGTTGTACGCTAGGTGTATGCATATGTGTGTGTTGTGTTTGTATGCCGAGTGTAGTTGTATGTGTTGTACATCCGGTGTAGATGCATGTATTATGTGGTGTTGTATGCCATGTGTGGGTGTATGTGTGTGATGTACACTGTGTATATGTGTAAGGAAAACGTGGTAACCAATCCGGTGTGTGTACAGAAAGAACAAAGGCAAAAGTAAGGAACGACGAAGGCTTGTCCTCTAAGAGTCTGTCATCGAGAGTATCTCAGTTTACTAGATGTTTATTGCACAAGTTCCTAAAGGCATAATCATAAAAATCATAAAGGCTGGTTATCATTTTCTTTGTGATAACTCTCAATCTGGCAAAGGAATTCCTCTAATTAAGAGGGAAACCTTGGCTTCCCGAATAAATATCGTGGTTGGGGACTAAAGAACCCTTTTGTTTTTGGTTGCACTCTTGCGACAAAATCCCTATGGCATCTCACTCACTCTAGGTAGCCTGGAAGTTGGGAAATGGGCATAAGACTAGAATCAATGATGATCCCTAGCTTGGTGTTGTCAACTTATATAAACTCTTTGATCCTCTTCTTAGATTTCTTCACCAAGCCAATATATTTCATGTCAGTGATGCCAAACCTTTTGGATTTCATGGTGCTAGTAGAGCGACATGGCTTTCGACATATGAGCTAAATCTACATGCCCCTCTGAGGGAAGATTATAATGTTTTCATCAGAGCTCTTGTCTCTTGTTGTATCTGTTTCCGAGAGGATTAGGAGGATCTTCTTGTGAGTAAAAATCCTACTACTAGAAACTACATTGAAAAATTGGGGTACGATACTTATTTAAAATCTCGTTTTATTGAGAACACAAAATGGTGGTGGTCCTCTTTGTGGAAACTTCATGTGCAACTTAAGCCAAAATTACAACTTGGCTAGCCTTAAAAAACAAATTGTTAACTTGGATATCCTCTATCGAAGAGGATGGAAAGGCCCCAACAGATGTGTTTTATGCAAAAATTCACTTGAAGTCTCATCTCATTTATTATCTAATGCTTGTTTACAATGCAGGTTCGGCACTATGTGATTGAAAATTTCAATCCTAAAGTTGTATGGTGGGGACTAGATGTTCAACATTGTCGCAAATTATGGTAGTGACAAATCAATCTCTTGATTGGGTGGTTTTCCATGCATTTTTGTCAACTGCATTTTGTGGGCACATGATGTCTCTCTCTTTCAGTCCACAAGGGTTGAAGCTCTTTGGGTTGCAAATCTAAATGAAAAAATGGCTAAGGAATTTGAAGCTAAACCAAAAGGGGAAATTTTTTGTTGTCCTATCATGCCCAACTTGGATTTTGAGATTCCTTGGGATTGTTTTCAAAATTCCCAGCCAAGCAGACCCTCCATTATGTGGTGTTAGTGTTGTCCGTTTCCTCTCCCAATCACATTATTTTCAGATTCATTATGCTCTAGGAAGAGGATCAAACAACAAGGAATTTTTTTCGCTCTAAGGAACCTTTCTTTCCATTGCCTCTTTAAAAAAGTGGAAAAACTTCAGGTGATAGGGAATTCTAAATTGGTCATCAACTAGGCAAATGGAAAAATCCATGTGGAAAACATCAATCTTTCCCCTCTCCTTTAGGAAATCAAGGATGCTCAGGGCTCTTTCAATTGGATAAACTTTTTTCACATTCTTAGGGAACTCAGCTCATAGGTAGACTCTTTATCTAAGGAGGCCATACAACAAATAGTTGGCACTTTCCTTCTTTCAGAATTTGTTGACCCGGAGGAAAGAAAATCTACAACTTTCCATTTATAAATCATTCTCAATGATCTTGTTGTTATGTGTTAATACATCCTACAAGAATTGTACTGTCTCTTTTAAATGTGGAAGGTCTCTCTTTCTAGTTTTGACTGTTCAACTGGTCTAGTTGTTTGCTTTGTTATGTATACTAGTATATAATCTGCTTTGAATATTAACCACCTCCCCTCCCTCCCTTTTGTTCTTTAGTAAATATTTATCACTAACGATGATGATGGCTTCAATTTTTTTATTAGAAAACCTAAATTACATGTCTTTGTATTGCAATGTTGGTTTTTCGGTCCAACTTGATGGACAATAACATGCATATTCTATTCTCATGAATATAAATATTTTTGTATTCAAAATATATATAATGTTATTGTTTTGTATAGTTTATTTGAAAATTATATGATTTTATTTTTATTTTTTCATTTATAACTTGAAGAATATTGTATGCTGATAAATAATTTGATATATACCATCTTTTTTACTGAATCACAAATTTTGTAAATGCTAATTTTTAACCATTTATGTTTAAGTGAAACATATTATTATACTATAACATAGAGTTTATTTGCGTAATCAAGTGAGTTTTGTATAAAAGCTATATTCATAGTTAAACAAAATAAAAACGATAATTATTTATTTTATGCTTTTTAAAGACGTCTAAACTTTTATATTTGAAAAATAATTATTAAAAAGCTATATTCATAGTTATACAAAATAAAAACGATAATTATTTATTTTATGCTTTTTAAAGAGGTTTAAAATTTTATATTTGAAAAATAATTATTATGATTTTTTATTGGAATGATATAATAACGGCATGTTCTATAGTTTTCTGAATTATATATTAGTGGTTGAGACAGGTATTGTTATAATAATAATAATATATAGCTTTAAATTTAATGGTTAAATTATTGATATTTCTTTTTTTAATAAAATATCTCTTTGAAATATTAATATTGTTAAGTGTCATAGGATAAGGAGAACCTTTAAAATCTTGATGGAAAACAACAAACAACTTTTTAACGGGGTAGGATTTGCAACAAATAATTAGGAATTGATTTGCAATAGTCCCGCTCGTGTGTTTTATGTAAAGCAAAAGCATCTTAATTTTAGGAGACTCAACTATAATAATAATAATAATAATAAAACTCTTGCATACATTGTCCACATTGAAAGACAGAAAATTGGCTAGAATACATAAAAAAGGAATTCAAAAAGAGCTCAAAAGACTTGAATACTTCAAGTTTTTTCATGTTTTAAAGGCGAACAAAAGGCAAGTAGACTAGTTTGCAAATTCAACCTCTTGCCTAGTAGAAGGAGTCCTTAGAGGCAAAAGGGGGTTGTTATTAGAACCAATTCCTAAGAACAACCATGCTTTTTATATCTCTTTGCATAATATCTAGACATGAAATCTCATCCATGGATATTTTAACTCCTTGTATGATAGCCATGCTTCCAATCTCAAGGTAACATGAAATTCATTCGCATGATCGACCATTAAGGGAATGCATTAAGAGGTACCATTTCACTTAATCTTCACAACTTCGAGCTTGACCTTTGAAGTTTGTAAAGGCAATATATATGTTGCAATTGGGATCATGGGAGATGTATTTGTTAGGGTTTGGTTATTGCAGTCTGGTTCACTTGGAAAAATTATTCGGTCTATCTCTTTCGTCAAGCCCTTTCCTCTATATCTTATTGTTTTATGGTATGCTTTGGCTACTCTGGCTCTTTCCCTTCTAGATTATATAACAATTTGCCTGATTTGGAGGTGTCTTGTGTTTTTCCTTAGGTCCACAGTTTTCTATTTTTGATGGGCATTGCCTTATGAAAGCATTTCTAGGTGTAGTGCTCTTGAATCCTTTTCAAGTTTTGGACAGTATGCCTACTTATATACCATAGATTCTGAAATGTTTGGTAATGCCTTTCTCTACCATTATTTTGGCCTCCCGCAAGGATAGGATTTTGGAAAAAAAAATCATGGTATTTGGATTTATGGATAATTCTAGGAATTTCCCTATCAAAGGAGCATTGTTTGTAGGGATATTTTGAAAACTCAAAGGATTCTAAGCAAACATGCTTTTCTCTTATTTATAAAATGCATACTTGAGAAGAAGCTCACAACAAGGAATTTGATTTAATAATGGATCCATTTTACAACAAGGCAAGCAAATTTAGGCATCATAGTCAAATTGTCAAATGTTAAAACAATTGATTCCCCTTTAAATGAGGACATCCCACTTTGTTACATCGAATATTGGACTATTAGTGGATTCTACTTTGGGAGAATTCAAAAAAGAAGACATAGTGCATCAAATATGTGAAGTTGCGAAGATTGAAGCATGAGGTTCCTACCCTATTTATGTTGAATAAGTTGATGGACACAATATTTATATGTTTCATTGGGTCATGATTTCTTGATGTTTTGTAAAGTAGGGTTGTTTTAGATGTTTTCTTTTAAATATATACTAGAAAAAACTACTACATATTCTATTTAGAGGACTTATTATTATTATTATGTAATTCTTTAACTCAATATCTAGCTTAAATTCCAAAGTACACTATATCATACAACACATTTTTGTGTTACAATGCTAACTAATAAGGCTACAACTTTTTTTAATACAAAACACACACACATAAATAATGCGTGTATTTATGTTTTGTTTTGTTTTAATACAAAATACACACACACATAAATAATGTGTGTGTGTTTATGTGGTGTCAATTGAGTTTAGCTTGGGTGGTTGGGAGAAATGTGGTTATCCTCCTCACCCGGGTTAAATTCCCACATGTGGCATGTTGAGTTCATAATGAACATTTCATGTAATGGCTTCAAGCCTTGTTATCTAAACAATCCCTTGAAAAAAGAAAAAAAAAACATTATAAAGTGAGTATGTGTTAGGTCACTTAAGAATAATCACCAAAAATAAATAATTCAAAAACATATAAGTAATTATAATATGAACCATTTAAAAATTTACCCTATTAAATAAAAAAATAATCTAAAAATTTAAAACATCATAAGGTTATGTAAAAAATGAATAAGTGAAGAGGCAAACACCATTCACAAACATTGTTCCAAATAAGGTGAGGAGTTTGTAAAGTATTTGTTTTAGATTTTCAAAGATAATCTTAAAATTCTTAAAAAAAAATCATAATGGAATGTTTGTTTTCATGATGATTTAAGCATGCTTTATAAATGTGATATTTTTATTTATTTTTTAAAATGTATGTAATAAGTGCTAAATAGACTATTCAAAAATCATGAGGAATTAGTCAGTTACCACTGCCTCTCATGCAAATGGTCATAAATAAATAAATGGCTTACTTAACATAATTGAACCCCAAATAAATATATAATATTAATGATATTTTATTTAAAAAATATTTATAATGATATATATATATATATTTTTTAATAAAAAAATATGTTATATTATATAAAAACTACAATAATATTTCATAACACCTAAGAAGATGTTCCTCTTTACCCATTATAAAATATGTAAAAGTATATGTATATAAATAAAAAATAGTAAAAGTATATGTATACAAGTACTAATCAGTTTTGAGATAAAACAAAAATAAAAGCAAAAAACTAAAAATGATTGAAATACTTAATTGTACATTTTTTCCCCTTCTCCATCTTGAGGTTAACACCACATTTAAGGTGCTTCATAGGGAATTTGCAATGGAAATTAAAGTTCCACTATTGTAGATTCATAGGTTATCTTTATTCCTTTTAATGAGGCATCCTTAACTACTTCCATTCCTAAGGGAAAAATATATCTATGTTAATATTTCTTTCTAATTTTTACAAAGGAAGTTTTATCGTTATTTAACAATTAATCTTTGTCAAATCTATTAGTTATAATAACTCTTTATCTTAATAATTTTCATCAATGGCCATTAATCACTCAAGAAATTGTTTTTTTTTTTACTTCGTCTTAGCACTTTTTCCCTCACAAGATGAGCTCATGCATAGTGATAAGTACCCTATAGATGCCTATTTATTGACAAATCCAACACTTAAATGTTGTATTCTCATACACAAAAAATTGAGTCCCTCTAAACTTTTCTCACTAGAGGGTCATTTTGTCCAAGAGGTATTTATTAAGATTTTTCTCAATAGACATAAGAAAATGCAGGGATAGACTCCATGTATCTCCAACAAGATTTGCATTTACATAGTTACCCAAATGATTCCTAATACACTTAATAATTGAAAAATGCTAGAAATATAGTTGTAGGTTTGGAGAGAGACCCAACTGGCATTTCTTTTGACTAATAAGGTATTAGGGTCAAGGCTAGAAGCCATGGAGTAATAACTGGTCATGTTCTTCCCGAGAACTAGGGCCCCTCCTCAAACACCTTTCATAATTAGCACGATTGTAAATTATAACACTAGAATCCATTAGAACAAGGAGATGTCTCAAAATTTTATGTCCAAGTTGAGTGAATCCACTCATACAAATCTAAAGGAGGCCAATATCCATTCTACATATGACCCCTTCTGATTTAAGTAATGAATGGATTTTGGTGATTTATGGAGTCAATATTTCCACCAGCGACACCTCTTATAATCTCTCCATGATATATGCACTACACATAGAAGGGATTGTAGTAGATATTTTAGATATTTCATATCACATCCTTAAAAGATGGTTTGGATGATGAAATGTGCCTTTGACTACCACATTTTGGCACATTCATAATATGAAAAAAGAGAGTTGAATCTTTGTATATGTTATTTTTAGCTAATGGAGCTCACTCCTCAATTTGTTTCCTTATAAATATAACCCTTTTATTAATATGCGAAAATTTGCTACATTAACTTCAACTTGAGTTTTTTGTTAGCCACTTAATCTTTTGGGTGCATCTAGAATATCAAAATCATCCCCAAGAGTAATTTGATCATGATTCAAAAGCATGTTTAGAGAGTATTTCTCTGAATGGTTAATGGGAACCTTAAATATGTCTAGGTTGTGAATATAATAACAGGACACTACCTTATACAATAATTATCTGAAACACTTGGTGCTCAAATTTTTAATGCCTTGGTATCACTGAATATATTGGTATTGGAATCACTAGATTGATATGTAGAGCCAATGCCTTCATTATTAAGAGCCAAGAGATTATACTTAATTCAATCTAGACTAGTCCTCTTAAGTGGAGCACTCCAATGTACTTTGCATCTAGTCAATGTTTAAATACAACTTGAAAGTGATTGCTTCTTCCAAGAAGTTGATTTAGAATAAATCTCTTTCCTTGATGCATTCAACCACAAATGTAATTCACACAAAGACACCCTTTAACTATCTCCAAAATAGCATCAACCTTAGGTCCATCCTAAACTTTCACTTCTTACCTCATCAACCTCACCTTAGGAGCACTGTCAAGCTAACATAAACTCTTCTATGTGGTTCACAGACCTTGGAGATCAGTGACCGCTACATCCATAAAATATTTGTACCAGACAGATCCATCGAAAGGGATCATTTCATGTTGGCTCAACAACGTAGTCTGACCCCGAGAGTGTAGAGAGAATTGAGCATGTAACTTCTCAAGAACAAAGGTGATTTAACGATGGGGACTCGACCAATTGAATTAACCCTCACGGTTATAAGCTAATATGAGCTATGATAACAAGATTCAAAATTCTTACAAGAAAAAGTAAATGTTCTATACTTTCTTAGCCCTATAATAATTTGAAACACTAACATATGCATCATACTTGTTGCAAAGAACACAAATGAGGAAGTTCCCAATGATCTTCCCATCCTTTGAACCCACTAAAGTGGTCTTAGTGAATGTTATTGGTGAATACATAATAAAATTTTTAATTTTTCACATACATGAATGATACTAAAAAAATATTTGAAATTGATAATGTTACCTTGTTTTATATACATTAGGGTTATTTTGTAGATTTCTAAAAATAAAATGCTTAGAAATATTAAAATTTTATCATATAAAAATATATGAAATATTTTATAAGCTATATTTGACCCTATGTTACTTAATTTACTATATTATATTATCTACATTGAAATTTTTGTAAATTTATAAATATAAAATGCTTAAAAATATTAAAATTTTATGATACGAAAATATATAATTTTTTTCATAAACGAGATTTGACCCTATTTAACTTACTTTACTATATTTAAGTCGATAGCCTTTTTATGGTGAGGTTTCTCCCCATGACGCTATAGCAGATTCGTCGACCTAAAACGAAAATGCTTTCTGGACACATGTAGGGTGATCAACGACTGAGCTCATCGAGTTTTTATAACTTCATCTAGGGCATTCATCTTTGTCACTTCAGGTAGCTGTTGAAGCCCTGAAAATTGGTTCTACAACAAGGGGGATACCCACCCGGTCCGGACCTTGGCTAGCAGCTCCTTTTCTGTTTGGTATAGTGGGTATGACTGGGGATATGGGACCAGTTTCCCAATATATGTGTGTGTGTGTGTGTGTTGAGAATTGATATTTCCTTTCTAAAAGTCCCTAAGTGAAATGATTTTATTCTAACTCTAATCTAATGACATGCAATTGTATTCTAATAAACAGAAATATCTAATTCTAAACTAACCTGGGATGTAATCTTTTCGTTATGTGATCTAAAATGATTTCAAATAACAATTGGTAATAAAGATCATTCAACTGTTATGAGAAAAGAATTCAATAAAGATAAACCACTTCGTATAAAAAGTTAGACGAAACAGTTGTGAAAAACATATCGCATAATAAGCTACTCATATATTAAGCATAAACAAATAGCTATCACTGTAGAGAAGTGCCAAATGATAACTTAAGCATACACGCATCAATATATAAACAACTAAACATAAATATCACTTTAACACAAAAGCAGAAATAGTTAAGAGATAAAAGTACCATTTATAACTAGTTCTACTCATGAGCTTCAAGCAATAATGATTTATCTCTTCTTAATCCAACATCCACTAAGAGTACAGAAGTGCAACATCAAATGCAGATATCAATAAATCCTGTTCCATTCATTCATCAAAACCTCCTCGGAGGGTGCAAAAGTGCATGTTCTGAGGACAAGTTTTTGACAAATTTCAGGACCCTTTTCTAAATGCATGAGAAGGGTTTAAATACTACTAACTAAATCTAAAAATAATCTATTACAAAAATGTAGGATACGGTTTAAATGACCGTCCTTATTTTAGGCAAAAATAAAGCAAAATTAATACTAACATTGAATCTAAAATTAAAACTAACAACTAACTATTTGTGTATATGTTCCTTGAAATCACAAGCGTTCAGCATTTGTTTGAGAAGGGTCGGCTGGCCGACTTCTGACTTTAACTCTCCCGCGAAAACGGAATCGGCAAGAGCTGGCGCCATTTTCTCAGCATAATTGATGATACATTTGAGAGTCATGCACTGGCTATGTGGTTTTACCAAATACATCCAGTAAGAATCCCAATTCAACTTAGTTAATCTTTTGATTGATTCTGCCTTTTCTTGAGCCTTCTGTTTCCAACCTGTTTGCAGTTGTTGTACTTATTTACATGACCACTCTGAGGATATTTCTGATAAATACTACTAGTTTTAGAATTCAAGTTTTTCTTTTTTGCCTTTAGCGTTCTTTCCTACAAACTTTCGGGTTTACAGGTGACTGAGCAATTAGAGGTTTTCCTCTTCAAGGAGTTTTGCCCAGCGATGCGTGATTAGCGCTAGGCGCTTTTTGTTAGAGGATATAAAGCTTAAATTTTGTGGAAATAATGACTCTGTGAGTTCTCGACTGTGAGCACTAAATTGTCTATTTTTGATGTCAGCGCTGTCCAATACCCATTTAACCATGTCTGTGTATGGAAGAATTTTGGGCCTTGCCGTTATCCGGTGCAAGAACGAGCAAGCTAGCTCTATAACAGACGCCTCAGAAGACTCATGTGAGCTTGCAGTAGCTGTAACCTCCATTGTTTTGGGATTTTCTTCCTCAAGAAGACTGTACATGCCTTCCTAGGTAGTAATACCAGCATCTTTGTTACAGGCGGTGTCTGTATACAAGGGCGTCATTTCTTTGACTTCAGAACTCGGAGCTTTGCCTTTCTTTCCCATAATACCCTGAATACTATTTTTTATAGTTCTCTGATCTTTGTCCTTGCAGTTTACAAATGAGGTGAGAATAATGATAAGGAAAAGGTGACGGGAAAGCTTAAATGCTGAAGACATATAAAATATACCACCTTACATGAAATGGCTCTTCGATCAGAACAAAACCATATTTCATTAATGATTGGCAACTAACTCATTGATTAACATTAAAGCGCATAACCAGGTCTCGGTTTATGGAAAAAGATTTTTCGAACAACGAGCCCTAAATATCTGCGATGAGGCGATTTGCGATTTGCTTCGCAATATTGTAGATCGCAACATCGTTGGAATGCAATATCGCAATATCGCAAAATTGTTGGAACATAGCATATGACAATCATTCGTTAATGTGTTGTGATATGGGCCATCGCATATCGGCGGTTGGAGGTTTTTCATCGCAAGTGATGTCTAAGGCATGCGATGCGATGAATGTTTTTAGTGTGTAGTTTCGCATCGCGATCTTGTCTTTTAGAATTCCGCTTGTAAGGAGGTATCCATTACCTTTTTGCAATGCGATATTTCTTAAGGAGTGATTCTATCCTACCTTATCATAAAACTTAAGTCTTTTTAGATTTTTCAAAGGTATTCTCCTAGGTTTATGATAGTAAGTTTTATTGAAAAAGGAAATGCAAGCACTAATTGACTTTTTAAATTTTTTGACTAAGGGCCCCCACTTATTTAGTATTAGTGATAAAACTAAATAAGAAGGGGGGTTGTTGCTGGCCACAACAGTAGCCAACTGATGGCACTATAGAGAGCGCTCTAAAATAGATTTCGGTGTCCAATGCGATGACTGTTACGACGTTATGATTTTCATGGATGTCCACTCGCAGTACCTTGGACATGTCAGTGGCGGCCCGCTCGACATTTATCTCAACCAACACAGTGAACCGAGCAGTCTGCGACATTTTCATCCACCAATAAGGAAGCCTACATATGTGATTATGGTTTCTCCTAAACTTCCTCATGTTAAGAACTTATTGGAAGATTTACTTATTATGGGTTCGAACTCTCCAATGAAGATTCCTTGCAGGGTTTTAGGTTCAGAATTCTACTTGCCAGAGGGTGGTGGGTGTTTTTTTGACGAGCATGGATATGTAGTCTTTGTGCCTACTTTGTTGCCTCTCATTTCATCCCCTGATTCAACAAGACATGCAGCTGTCGATTCTCCATTATCATCACCCCCAAAGTCTTTAGACATTTCAAAGAATTTGTGTGATTGCGGTTATAAGAAAGAATTTGCAGTGGAATCTTCTTAACCTGGCATCAAGAATAACATCTACAACAATGATGAGTTTCAGATGTATTCCTTTAAGGTAAGGCCTTGTTCCAGAGCTTATTTTCATGATTGGACTAATGCCCTTTTGTGCACCCGGGTGAAAATTCTCAAAGAAGGGACCCTAGAAAGTATCATTATAGTTGTGGTCCTTGCCTTAATTTTCATAAAGGGGCTTGTAGGAGGGGTTATGTTTGTGCGTATGCACATGGTGCTTTTTGAATGTTAGCTGTACCCTACCCAATATTGAACCCACCTTTTCAAATATGGGACTAATTTCTCTCACAGAGTGTGCTTTTTTGTGCATACCTTTGAAGAATTGCATCCGTTGTATCCACTTGCTTGTTCAACAATGCTTTCTCAGAGAACCAAAATGACTTCTCAGATAAGATGGCTATCATGAATCCTCTTGCACTTGGATCTGCCTCTTTTGTCTTAATGATGTCTTCCTCCAATTCTTAACAAAGTAGTTTCCCCAACTCTCCAATGTCACCATTGTCATCTGCAAATACATCTCATTCTTCCTTTGGTGTTGGATCTTGGGCACATCCAAACTTACCAACTTTTCATCTTACAGATGGTGTTCTCCAAGCTAGTCACCTTTGAACAACAATTAATGCTAGAGACATGCATCTAGAGTGTTCGATTGAAAGTGGTGATTGCGAAGGACAAATTCTAAATGAATTTTCTTGTCTCTCCACCCAAGCCAAAGGAAATGGTTATATGACTATTGTATCTAGTAGTGGAAATACCCTTTGCAGGCCTAGAAAGTTCAAGACTTATAATGTTGCTCCAACTAACCTTGAAGATTTATTTGCGTCTAAAGTCTTATCTCCTAAAATGACAGCCTTTGAATCTACCTTTCTATATGATATTCAATCTCACAAATCAGCCTAGTTATCCCCACAACTCCAGAGTCATATGTTGTCCTCATTTAACACACAAGTATATCCATAATGGAGAACACAAGGCCAAATGCATGTACAACATGGTGACGTAGACTATCAAAGCCCTAGTGTTTTTATTTCACCACCTCCTGTTTTACCTGCTTCATACAACTTGTCATCCCTTGGTCCACTGTCATCTCTTACAGGAGAGTTGGAATGCCAAAACTCTAATGGGTTTCCTTTGTCACCAATTATGAGTGGAGGTGTAGATTCTAGGGCTGTTGCATTTGCCCAAAGAGACAAAAGAAGCTTTAGGTCTGGAAACCTTGGAGGTGCTATAACTTGGTCAGAATGGGGTTCTCCAACTGGTAAATTAAATTGGGGAATTCAAGGGGAGGAGCTATAGAAATTCAAAAAATAAGTTTCTTTTGGTATTCGAAGTTCAGATGAACCAGATTTATCTTGGGTTCAGAAATTGTTTAAGGAAGTACCAATGGAATAAATGGAATGAGGGACTATGGGTCGCTCTATAGATATAGGTAACAATGTACAGATGGAGGCCACTAGCCTAGGTGGTTGGATATCTCATATATATCCTGATCAAATTGCCCCTTTAACATTCTGAATAGTTGATGGTAGCATTTTTGGCGACAAGGAATGTTCTCACATGATGATGATGCATTATTTTCATTTTTTTATTTCTATATAAAGATTCTACAATTTGCTTCCTCTATCCATCCTTTTTGTACATGAAATCTGCAAAGTTGAAGATAAAGGAAGATTTGTTGATTTCAACATTTTTATATAGTATTTGTATTGGAAGTGCCAGTGATGGGAATGACAAAAACTGTTAATGAAATAGGCTAAATGATGAATTGGTTTGTTAAGAATCCGGTTCGGATCTTTTGGTTTCTGCTTATAAGTTGCTTTATATTTAGGTTCATACATAAAGTTTTGGAGAAAAGCATTCCTCAGTGGTGAAGTTGTGCCCTTGCAGGAAATTATTATTTGGGTTTGGCAGTGTTGAATGCTTTTAACATGTTATATGTTCTAGATTTCAAATATGAAAAATTTGTAAAGGTAAGTTGAAACTCTTTATCAATGACACCCCCCCTCTGTTTTTGTCAATAATATGTGGTTTACAGGTGGACCTTTGGGGTTAAATGAAAATATCTGCTCACCGTGTTGATGATGTTAGACTTTCTCATGCAGTCAGTCAAAAATTCAAGGCTTGTAGTAACTGATATTTTTAGTGGGCCCTTCCTAAGATGACATGCATGCTAATACATTGCTAATATATAAGGCATTTTTTATCCCTCCCTTCATGGGTTTGCAATGACTTGATGGCTGGGGTAAATATTCTCAAACTGAATCCTGGTAGTGGTTTGGGTTAAGTGATGAGAACTATATTGGTAGCTTCAGTGTTAAACTCTATAGTAGCTTATTATTTAATATGTAAATAAGTTTGTTTTTTGGAAATTTCCAATAGTCCAATGTGTATTATCTTGACCATACCCAACGTAGACTCTTCCATTATTATTGTGGTTGTATCTTCATTTGACATGTAATTAAATAACTATTTTTGGCTTTGCCATCATAATGCATTATTAATTTAGGTCAAATTCTTCTTGTTCATGTACTTTGGCTAATCACTGGCACTACTACAAATGACAATTGAGAAATTGAGTTTTTGAATTTGCGTTTTGGACATGATTTGGAATTTAATTGTGATTTTTAATATAATCGGGTCCACTACTATTTATCGGTATTTTTATGATGACAATTTCAAAAAGCTCCAATATCCATTTAACAAGTGGATCCGATAAGAAATTCAACTGCCATGTATTAAGACATTAAGTCTGCACATGACCTCAGGACTTTTGCGATGGTTCTTGTTATAAATCATCGATAGCCCAAATCTTATATGCAACTTAATTATGGTTTATAAATGATATCAGGTACATAGCGTAATATCAGAACTTTTAAGCGATTACATGTATAAACCTTCGATGCTTCTGATTCTCTGATATACTACTCCACTTTCCACCTGCTTATATCTTCTCTCTGATTATATATCTTCTCTCTGCTTATTATGTGTTTACGAGCAATGATATTCAAGCCCAACCCATGGTTTTATGTCTCAAACATTGGGCTCACCTATTCGAACTAGTTTGATGCTCAACTTGATGCAATGTCCTCGGCCATGAAATATCTAGGTTGGTAACCCTCGTGTTGATATAATGGTGGCAAAAATGGGATGGCCATATGATGGGGATCCTACATAGGCAGGGGTGATCTTGCAGAATGCAATTACTTACAATGGTAATCTAATCAAACATGTGACCTCCATGGTAGGGACCCCATTGAGACCAAATAGGCACATTCAAACCTATATTTTTGCGCTCTTCAATGAGGGCCTGAAGGTAGGACCAAGCTCAGAGCGTAATTATGGGTTGTTTAAACTTGATATGACAATATATTATGATGCGAATTTGCTGCAATCGTCGTTAAGGAAATTGTTTCATATATCTATATATATCTATATAAATTTTTTATAATTTGTTGTGTTGTTTCTTTTTTTTTTTTCTCGGATAAGTGTAGTTCGTCTTGACTGAAAGTTCAACCCTTCCCAGAATTGGTCCCGAGAGGCCTTACTGGGGAAGTCTCAATTGTAGTTTGTTTTGAAGGTTAAACACTCTTACATAATTATTTGAAGCATTGAGACTTTAGCTATTATTTCTATTTAAATATGAAAATGAGCTAGAGTGTAGGTCCATCTCTTTCTGCTCCAAGCACTAGTGGGCCTATTACAACTCCTCATACACGCACTGAGGGGCATGTGACAACTCCTCCTATAGGGAAAGTTTGGTGCATTACCAAGTCGGGAGCAAATGAGAAAACTTTGCAAGCCAATTTGAACTATGTTTGCGGACAAGGCATTGACTGTTGGCCTATTCAACCAGGAGGTCCTTACTATTCACCAAATACAATGGTCTGCCATGCTGCTTATGCCATGAATGTGTACTATCAGGCTAAGCGTCGAAATAGTTGGAATTGTGATTTTGCATAGACTGGGGCTATTACTACCACAAATCCAAGTATCCATGTGAAATTCTCTTTTCTAAGGCCTTTAATTCTTGGTTTGAAAATTCCGTTGCACTTGACTACTCAACCTACTAGTTCTCTGCATAGGACACTTCGATATCAAGCAGGGAATTTCTAACTAATACAAGAACTGTTTTGAACTAAAACAAGAAGAAAACCATTCAAAGAATAAGATCAGAGAATTTTGTTAAGTCATTCTTTAAATATTTTAAGGCCCTTCCATCAGAGCTTTTGATAATCCTTAACATGCCATTAGAAATCATCTCAGTGAATTGTTTCTGACACTTTCCTTAGTGATTGATGCAAACTTCTCAACGTATAGGTAAAAAGCTAGGTTCCTAAGTTACATCTGAATCTGAGCTTGATCAAGCCAAAGTGAAAAAAAAATGAATGTTTTGAAAAATCTTATATTCAACATTGCTTAGCATATCTAAATCCATTTTGATATTCACCTTTACCAAGCTTGAGGTTGTATATTTTAAGTTTTAATCATTGAAAGATGCATCTTGGAACATAACGTTGAGCTTCAAATTTTAAGCTTCATATCAAACTTGGGGTGGAATGGGCCTATCAATGTGCCTACATTCCATATATCCAATGCACCATATAAATTTAATACCTTATTACAAAAAATTGATGAATTACCCCATCCATCGCTTCTCTTTTCTCCCCATCCATTGCTTCTCTTTTCTCCTGGTATAATTTTTACTCCCTCAAGCACAATCACTATATATACACATAATCCTATATATTTGTTACTATGGTTAATATCTTTCACAGTTTCCTTTATAATAATTTACATCTCACCAAAAACAACTTATTTTCTCCTGCTGTAATTTTTACTCCCTCGGGCATAATCACTGTATATACACATAATCCTATAGATTTGTTACTCTGGTTAATATCTTTCAAAGTTTCCTTTATAATAATTTACTTCTCACCAAAAACAAATTCTTGAATTTAAGTGGTATTCAACTTAATGTAATATGAAATCAAGTAACATTGATGAGAATTCCTTGTGTAAAAGGCATCTCTCAACCCAAATCTGTTTTAAAGATTCTATCCATCACAATACTGCCCTTACAACTCCTTTCACAAGCATTATGTTCAAGCATCATGCATCCTTTAGGGTGTTGAATCCATTTATGCATTCAAAAATGTATTTTAAACAACAAAAAAACTAGAAATTGTATTGCCGAATTTTGATGAATTCAGATGAAAAAAGATATTAGATCTATAAGTTAGACTACCCCTATATATATGTGTGTGTATGTGAGTGTGTGTGTGTCCAAGTAAAATATTTTTTTATATTAAATGTGTAATGTAATTGAAAGTTAAAAAAAATAACAACAACAACTAAATATACTATTCTTTCACTTAAATTCCATTACTGGGATCCTTTTAATTGATTGCTTAGTATTATTACTTTTAGATTTTGATAATATAGATTGCTTAACTGAGTTCGATGTGTTCTTATCTACCTATCATAACTCGTTTAATCTCATTTGGACACTTGGTTTGTAAATGCCATCTAATTGTCAATTGAAAGTTCTCATCTTCCTCGGCCTTATATATTGTACGTTATCCTCTTATTTTATTAATTTTATTTCTCTTTTGTAGATAGTCATTTGTATTTGTATATAATATTTTTATGTTTTACAATATGTATTACTTACATAGCCCTCGACATAAAGAACCATATCTATGCCTTAGGCCTAAATCACATTACAAAGTGGTCATAGCCAAAGTTTTGGGCCCAATCTAATATATCATAACAAAAAACCCATCCAAGCACACTTATATATCAGAAATATTACATCGGGGGTTTGGTTATCATGCATACTTTCAAAACTCCGATATCATTATAATCCATAACCTCCGATATGGCACACATCTTTTTCGCGTTTAACCTTCGTTTTCGATATTCCTCTTGTATCAGAAGTGCCCCATTAGAACTTTGTAGTTTAGTCACTTGATTCCCAGACCTGATTTGATAATCAACTGCACTCTATAAATATATCACGTCTGGTTGAATCAGAACTCTTCAAAGGCATACCACTCCAAACCTATGATATGCGATATTGCGAAGCCTCCGGTTGCCGATATAGTATCACCTCCAGTATCCAATTTTCTTTGATTGCCCATGTTCGATACCGCAAAAACCTCTGATTTGCTCAAAGATTCGATACACATACACAATTTAATTTAATTTTTTATTAATTGAAATATCGCATCCATTCTCATATCGACGCTTTTGTTTTGTGTCACAACTTAAAATCACCGATCGCCGATTTGGTGACGAACCTGATATCGTTATTAAAACGAATTCATCATGATATCTCATTTACCCATATCACAACTTTCATATAGTGTCACCTTTGATAATCGCTGACATCATATGCGGATATGATTAGTTTTTTTATAATGTTTAAATGTGATTTCACGTCCGTTGTGTCGGAGCTTTGAAATATTGCAAATTTGTGAAGTGTGTCATGTTAAAACCTCCGATATCAAAACCTTCGATACCTATCTATGCTTGCCACTTGTCGCACTATGATTTGATCATTGTTATAAAGTATGTACGAATATTGTCTAACGATTTGGAGTTGTTGTTACAATTTTCTCTATGATTTGTTAAGCTTTTTATGAATTATAATAAAATGCTCACTATTATGTTTTGTTATGATTACAGGGCTAATCTAGGGGGTCGATTATGGAAGATCTTGTACTTCCAATAAACTACAACCTCTTTAAAATTTTTTAACTTTGGTTATATAATACATTTATTATTATAAAGGGTCAATGTTACATGTATCAGAGTTTTGGTATTGCAAAATTCTCCCATCAATAAACTACAACCACTTTATGAAAATATACATCTGCTTTATAACATAAAAGTCGCTATTCAGACCTATTGAATATCGCAAGTATTTCATCTTGTCTCATTTTAAAAGCTCCAATATCCATACATTCGATACCACTCCTCCTCTGCCACTTGTCACTTCCTAATAAACTATGTTTTACTCAAACAAAGATGAACTCAAGGTCCACATCTCTTATCAACGTTGCTTTGCGCCTATTGGCGAAAATACTAGTATATATCTTTAAAAAAATCACCATAAGATAAATCACTAACTTTTTAATCTTATGAAAATGTATGAGAAAAAATAAAAAGAATTTTAACCCATTTTACTTTAAGAATTTTTATATCTTTTTAATATAAACATGAACATTGAATAAACATAAAATTTTAAAATAAAAAAGTATCAATTTCTTAATAAGTAATATTTGATCTATCTTACTTATATATATATTTATTAATATCTTTGAAATATAAATATGAACAATCATTAAGGTTTTTGAGTGTAAAAATGTAAATTAAAAAATTTTAATTTTCTTAATAAGCAATATTTGAGCTATCTACTTATATATTATATTTATATAATATATATATATTATTTATTTATTTTTAATATCTTTGAAATATAAATAGGACAAAGTCATTAAATTTTTAATGTAACATTGTCAAATTAAATAGTATTGATATGAACCACTTTTATATTAAAACTTCCTTAGCATTCCTGGCGTTGTCAACAAAATTCAAATGAATTTTAATTATAGCGAAATATTTGAATAAATGGCAGTACCAATTAATTTATATATGTAAGTAAAATATATTACTATAAATAATATGTATAAATAATAGAAGGTTTTTGTGAAGTTTTAATTCTAGTACTAATTGAAGAAATACATATAATGCATAAATTTAGATGGTATTTCAATTAGCTTTGATTTGTGAGTTTAGAAATTACACGATAGAGAATAATTGAGGCTTGACATTAAGTTTATTAAAATGAACTTGTCGTGCATGACATAACTAGTGGAAAATAACAAAAAAAAATGGCATCAAAATTATGAAACTATATTGACTGAGAACATAAACCATGAAGACTAGATTGCATATAAACAAAAAAGATAGCTATTGGTTGCAACATACCCAAATGAGCATGTTGAACCTAGTTGTTTGGAATAGGACACACAGGTTAGCCTGGAGGTTGTTAGTTTCCGTTACGAAGGATGACTACAAGGGATTAATGCTTATATTCTTTGCATGCACCCATCAATAATTTTGTAGAGCAAGTGTAGCTCTTCCATATGCAGGGGAAGCCTGCCATAAATTTTGTTGTGATCAAAGAGGACCTTGCCCAACAATTATTAAGGTGCGAGTATAGATAAATGGTGTGGAGATATTGATTATACATGATTGCAGAGTACCCAAGTCTAGAACCTAATTCACCACTTCTTCCAAGACTTTCAAGTCTGAAACTTCATTGTTCTCATCCATAATTTCTTGTTCAACATTAACAATCTCATGCTTGGCATCTAGTGGTATGTGTTCATCGTACATATCAGCTAAAGCTTAGGCTTGATTCTGACCTTGGGTATTGTTGCAGTGAGCACTACAACATCCAACCCCCCTCCTTGAAGGAGCCTTTTGGCACGATATAGTGTTAAAGTAGGGGACTCTACAAGAACTTGGAAAATGCAAGGGGGGGGGGGGGCGCTCCATTAACAAGAAAGGGTGTAGGGTTGGGTAGGGAGAGCAGAGAATGTGGTGTAAGAGAGAAGGGAATAGCTAGCAATAACTAGAACTTGGAAGTATCAAATAGAATGAACCAAACCAAAGATAAACCATAAACAATACTAGACTTTTATTTAGAAACATAAATGCATGACAATACTGTATATGTGAGAATGCTAATGGTGAAAAAGAGATGGCTTCTTTAGTTTTGAGCAAGCATCCTCAGTTATAAGATCCCACCAAAGACTAACTTCTTCACTAAGAGAGAAGAAGACATGAAAATTAAAGACAAAGGGGGGAAAGAAGACATGAAAATTAAAGACAGGGGGGGGGAACAGGTGGGACGGTATGTCCTTTAGTTTTCCTAGTGAATCTTAGATTATCCCTTAAGAATTTTCCTTTTTGCTCAACGACCTTTCTCTTCCTCCTTGCATAAATCACTCCATAATGGGAACATTCTAAAACCTCTTATCGTTTTAGCACAATATGCCTTGGGATCAGAATTGCAATTAATGTCAACCCTCATTCTCTCCAAAACTATCATTGTAGTATGAATGCAATGTGACCAACTTATGTGTAGGTGAAACCTCAAATGGTGTGAATTCAATGTGTTCTTTATGCCCACCTTAAATTGATAACTTTTCTACCACATTTTTGTCCTTTAACTGGAATGAATCGGTGGCATAATTCCAACAAGTCATATCAATGTTCCACTTTGTTGATAAGGAAAAATGTCTAATGCCAATACCAAGGGTTAACCCCAAGGACAAGTCACTATTATACCTCACATTGTTTGGAATATGGAGGCCTGACTATATATATATATATATATTTATGGTTTTAATGATTCTTGTCTAGTTCATAATTCAAGTTTTTAATAATGTAAAGAATGAATGGATCTAATCTATCAAGAAAAATGAAAAGAATGCAACATAACATAATCTTGGGAGCATATTAACAATAACAATTTTGACCGCAGGCAGGTGGAAAGTAGAAAAAGCAAGGACAATAATCCATGAGCCACAAATAACACCAAACCTTAAGAGGTAGGCTTCCTTGGAATTCAAAGATAATTTAAGATTACTAGGGAATACACCAACTTTTCATTCTTAACTCAAATGAGGGAGCTTCAAACACCAAGAAGAAGAACATGTTTCCTACCAAATGGGTTGGACATCAAACAATCTAGAAAGAAAGATAGCTCACTAATTTATGGGATATATATCTAATAGTAGCATAAAATGATTATTTATTAGCAATTTAGAATAGAAGAGAATAATCCTATTAATTAGGGCTACAACTTAGAAGTATTGAGAAAATAAGAGCAAAAATATCTAAGCCAAAACTAGACCTCAAAGCCATAAATTTGGCTAACTGTGGCCTCTTTATTATCATAAAAAAATAATCTTACATTTTGCAAAGAAAGAAAAGCCATTGTCTATGTAGGGGAAAACTAGATTTACAATGGTTTTCCAAATAAACATGTTTTCCTTTTTGCCTTGCCATGTGGCAATTTCAATTTCATGTCAAGGAGAATCAACCTTTCAGTTTTTTTCACGATCAACTATTTTCTTGAGATGACCATACTTAAATTAACTATTCTTGCAAACTTTCTCTTTTTGTGATTTGTCATTTGAGTGTAAATGAATCCTTTCATTAATCATAAAAAAGTTATATATAACTTGAATTTCCAAAAGAGGACTAAAAGATAAGAGATACTAGAGAGTAACAAGCCACCTACCAATAACAAGCAATCAGAAAATGACTACAATAATCATGACAACATAGAAAACTCCTTGAAGACTCAAGATTTCAAAAAGGGGGGCTTGGTGGGGTGGGGAATGCCTTTGACGTTTGCATGAATTTTCCCGAGTTAACTAATTGTTCACCATCCTCTTGGATTCATACCTTATTTCTCTTGCGATCTCATTTTTTGGCTTATTTTTTTGTTTGGAGACCACCTTGAAATCCATCATTTGAACCCCAAGACCGAACTGTGAGGAACTCGAGCCTGTTTTCTTTCTTCATAGATAAGTGTTATACAAAATCCTAGCCTGATGAGATGGCATCTCCTTCACATCTTTTCCATACAATTCTTTTGTAAGGGAAATTAGTGACGGGTCATCCATGTCCATCTATTTTGGTAAGACTTCTACTTCAACTTCTTCCAAAGGGGAGCTAACAATTTATTGTGGTGATGGATTTTGTTGGTGGTCTTTAAGAAAATTTTGCACTGTCTCTGTAGGATTTGATAAAGATTATGGAATTTTCCTTCTATTAATTGCATGCTTGATTGAATGTTGTTTTCATGTTATGGAAACTCCTTCAGAGAGGAGAGTGACTCAAAACCTATTTTCAGATCCAAGGATCTGATTAGGATTTGAGGTACCTTGGGGACTCAAATTTCTTCTTCTTTGGGGGAATTTTCCCGAATCAATGGGTTGATCTGACAAGGGTTCTCTTCAAATGATTCCTTGATATTCATCAGATAGTCCCTAATAAGGTGGCCATAGTCATGATAACATCTGCATCTAAAGGGGGCATGTTCATAATTTAGAGACTGCTTCCAAACACTATCCTGATAGTAAATATCTATTGACGCTGGGAGATATTCATGTAAACACAAATCTAAGCATATGAAGTGTATCTCCCTCTTTGGGTAGCCTTCAATACTTTTAGAAAGTTGCCAATAGCATTGTTGAGGCCTTTAAGAGGTTTCTCCTTCGAGTATTCCTTAAGAAGAGAAAAGAGACAGACCCAGACTGAGGCAACAAGGACATCTTCCTTCACCAGATTATAATGCTCCTTCTAGAATCGCATGAAGAGCCCTGCATCGTTGAAAAAAGATGGCCCTCCTTCTAAAACCTTTGATATATCTTCCAAGCTGCAGATAATGAGTGTAAAGAAACCTTTGCCCCCTAGCTATAATTCCATTTGACGCTGTGGGTTCCAATCATTTTAGATTCTCCCAATCAAAGCCTTTTTAGAGGGCCATAATCTAATAAATTTGTAGGTAAGGGTGTAGTCCTGCATATATTAAATATATTTTGTGATATTACTAGATTTAACCTCGTATTTTGGACCAAACTGCTTTTGGCAGGAAATGCCCTAGATTTGTAGCTTACCATGGTGCACCTAGTGGAAGGTTTGCTATGAAACCAAAAACCTCACTTTGTCCAGTTGCTTTATGAAAAGAATGTCAAAGATGAGGAGATTGAATGGGAATACTAGAAGATCCAAAAGCATTATGGACTCTTGAAACAATCTAGCTAAAGGAGGGGGAAGAGCCCCCTCTCATGGAGTTGAGCATAGATGACTATGTAGTAGAAACCCTAGAATTTGTAGAGAAAAGCATAGCCCAAAAAAAATTATTCATTTAAGTGTACTTTATTTGAATTAAATATTTTTATAGAGTTTCAATTCCCTATATAACCACCTTTTTACATATTTGTCATTTTCTTAAAAATTTCAAAAAAGCTCTGAGCGTAACATATTGATCATTACAATTGTTTACTCACAAAGGTGAGATTTTATGGTAAAGGAAAATGGTCCTCCTATTAAGTAATTATGGGTCCATACTCTTCACATCAAATTTGTTGTTTTATGCATATGAATTATGTGTTTTGATATTAACCTTTAAATTTCACAGCTTTAGTTTTCTTCCTTTTAGCATTTTGCTTGTTTCCAACTTGGTGTTGTCAATCTTTAATCTTATGTTGTAGTTATCGTTCATTTATAACTAATGCTTTGTATTTCTTATCTCTTCTGGCATACACAACTTTTATTAAGTTATTATTTTATAAAACAAAAAATATTTTTCAAGAACAACCATTATACCTCTTTTATGGTTAAAAAGATAAGAGAGTTAACATACCTTGGTAACTTTCTAGTACTCGGGCATATAACTGGTTGTCTTCCAAAAACTCAACATTCCTTTCTCTTTTGCATATCATTTGAAATATGATTAAAAAAAAGACTTTTGCTTTTGTACTCAAGTCATAGAATAAATGGTGATAAATTGTACTATTAAGACAAAATGTGAAGGTCACTAATTCAAAACCTTATGGGTATGCACAATTTCAAACTAACCAACCAAAAACAAAATCTTACTTTATAGAGATCCACTTCCAAGCTGCAAATTATTTTCAAATAATTATCATTAAAACATTATAATTATAATATAACTTCTACTCTAAAAAACCATTTAGTTTTAAAAAACTCTCCACATTAATTTAAATAACTTATCTTAAGATAGTAGGTTTCAATTATATAATCTCTAATAATCTAAATCGAGTTGCTAATAAAAAAATGGACATAAGCCTTACAAGGAACCCAAGAATATGCACTATTATAAGTTAAACATTTTATTCATACTTATCCATATAAATTTTTGAGAATTCCTTCGCTATAAATGTAAGATTTATCTATGATGAGAAATGGATGCCCTTGGTTCCTACATTCTCATGATTATAATCCTGCAATTTTATGCAAATTTTTTTGGTATAATAATCTCCACAATGCAAAAAAAAACTAATAAAAGCTTAAAATTAGAAGAACCTTGAAGATGGGCCTTAAACATTAGGTAGCTTGATGAAAAGTCATTAAATGGTTTTTGTGAGAGACATGAAAGGTCAATTCAAAAACATGAAAAAGTTCTAGATAATTATAATTAACAATTAATTAGTAAAAATTCAAAATAAATTTCATAATTTTTTAATTATTATATTTAATTAAATAGTTTTTAAATTTCATACTATATAATTAAAAATGGTAAATTAAAAAAAAACATTTTACAAATAAATATCAAACTCATACATCAATGATATCATTAGAAAAGTTTTTCCAAACTTCTAAATATACGTTAATGATATCATTTAAAAGAAATCTCGAAACTTCCCCATAAAATATCAAGCGCTTCATAAAGACAAAAAGATAATTCAAATTATTATGAATGATTATGCAAGATTACCATAGTTAAAGAGAAAAAGGTAATTTAAATTATTATGAATGATTATGCAACATTACAATAAATAAATTTAAAAATTACCATGATAAAAATCAAAGTTAATTTGAATTTTAAAATTAGTTTGTTTATAAACAAGTGCTATATAGTAGTTAATATCTATAGTGATAGATTTAAAATATTAGTTAAAATTAAATATGTAAACATTGCAATTTGGACAAATAAAATAATTAAATTTTTAAATACTAAGTAGATAAAAGTTATATATATTATAATATATTAATAAGAGTAGAAATGGTTGGCAATATAGATCTCCTCAAGCTACTTATAACTATTTATAAATTTAAATTAATTTAATTTAAAATGATTAAATTTAAAAATAATAATTTAAATTATTAAATTTGAAAAAAATTACGAATATTAAAAAATTAAGATATAACGCATTTATTCATGACATATATTAACATTAATTCCCGAACATGACTTGACGTATAAAAAATGATATTAATATTAATATATATTTCTTTGCTCCCTTTTTTATGTTATAAGCTTTTAAGGATGGCTTGCTTTGGTTATGATGTCATGCCATACATGTCACATGGGAAATCATGTCATACGGAATATATTTTCCTTTGCCGGGGGAAAACATGTGTAGGTTTAAATTTATGATTTGCTACAAATCATTATGATTTATGAATCACGTGTAAACTATAAACTTATTTGCTGTTAAAAAAAATGGAGATATGTTAAAAATGGAGAAGTAATATAGCTAAAATCACTATTTTCTATGCATATACGCTATTATTACGCCGTAAGGTGTTTCTCTCTGAATTCAACTCCCCTCTTTCTCACCAGTCATTATTGTGCACCATAAGATTATATGTTAGACGATTGGAAAAGGCTCAACCATTCAATTAGGGAAAAGTAACTACCAATTCGTTGCAGAGTTGTATTCGATTCCAAAGCATAAATAACAGTTCATCCTGATGCCCTTGCAGATGCCAAGACTCTTTTCAATTCCACCAAGAAACAACTAGAGCCAACCAGAGCGATGGTGAATCTGCTAAAATCATCATCATCATCGGAAGAAGAACAAAAAGATGCCGTCTGCGAGATCACTCTGTGATGCTGTGCTTGGTATTTCATCGATGTGTATACTGGAAGAGCTCTGTTAGAACAACTCAGTATATATAATTGCCTTATAGCTTCCATGCTGAATTTTGCCGTTTTATTTTTTAATTTTATACCTCAGTCGGATTCGATCATTCTGAAGAAAACTGCTGTTGTGAATTTAGATGAAGGGGAAATTTTGGAAATCATGGAGGATGCAATAACTATTATAGCCCAAGTAGCCTCCTGCCGCGAGAGTAAAGATGCTATATAGATGAAATAAATTCTGTCAACTCTATCCTGAATAGAGGCCTGTATTGTTTATTAGGATACTATACCAATGAATAGGCCCTCACCATGTTTGTTGAAAGTTTGTATAAAAGCTCTTGGTTGCAGAGGAAAACATAAAATTAGTTGTTAATGCAGTTAGAATTTATTGCAAATGTGAAAGCAATCATGTTTCCCTTGTTGCCTATATTGGAAGGGGAAGCTCTCATAGCTCTGCTGTGAGTTTGAGACATCGTAATGTAAGACTATATGATGTATGTTTTCTTTGTACATTTATGGTCAGATAGCCCTCCATCACAATATGCATAGATCAATTGCAGATGAACATGATTGCACCAAGAATTCTTAGTGTTCATCATAAATTGTGAAACAAACCTTTGTACAATTCGTCGCATTGATCTAGGAAAATCCTATGCCCACTTAAATGTTTGTTAAGGCTTTCCTGCCTTACATTACAATTTTGCAGAAGCATGACTTCTGCTTACATGATACACTTCATAATAAAATAATAATAGCGAGACTTTGAATTCTAGGTGTAACAACCATGGCGAAAATTCCATGTAAAATATATAAATGCCACGGATGACTAGGACACGTATTCCAAGCTGAATGGTGGGAAAGACATCCTAGGGAGTGTTCATTTGGTTGTTTATGGCTAAGGAAAGTGGCAAAGGCAATGGCTAAGGCATTAAGGAGGCAAAAAGGTATTTTGGCACATTTATTTATGAAAATAATGGAAATTAGGAGAAAAGGAAGATGAAAGGTCACATGTTGCATGTGAGGAGGAAATTGAAGGAAAATAATGGAAAATGAAGAAAATAGAGGCCTCATTAATAAAAAGGCTTCTGAGGATCAGTGGGCAAGACTTGGTCAATTTAGCTTTGGAGCTCTCTAATTATTCTCTCTCTCTCATACTCTTGGTCACTTAGAGTTTTCTTGGAGCACTTTGGCAGTGGAGCAAGAAAGGCAAAGAAAGCAAGAGGAAGCAAAGATCAAGCAGCTACAATAGGCTTCATTGCAGGTATCAACCTGCATGTGTATTTTCCTTGCTAGATTTGGCATGCATGGGATTGCATGTGTTCCTTTTCTACCATGGCATGGGTTTTTCCAGGTGTGACAGTATTTTCAGCCTAGCCTTGCCATTTACTGATAGCTTTGATGAGATGGGTTCCTGGAGGATGGCCGGTTTGGATTTGAAGCTGAGTGGGCTGGATCTCTAAATTGACAAACACATGGTGATAGTGGTCCCTAAACCAGACTGAGGATGCATGAAGCCACTGGCCTAGTGACCCCTGAACTAGATTGTGGGTTGCGGTAAAGCCAAATTGTGTGCCTCGGTGGGCCTAGGAATCCTTGCCGGTGAATGGCGGGATATACGGTAAAGCCAAGAGGTGGATTTTCTCTTCGTTGAGCCTAGTGATTTCGGGATGGAATGCACGGTAAAGCCTGGAGAGTATGTCTCGATGTAGGGCCTAGTGATCCTTGGATTAGACTACGGATGCATGGTAAAGCCTGAGAGACTAGGAGGCACTCAAATTCCTCATAGTGTAGGCAGAGAACTCTGGTGGCATCCACATTGGTTGGTGTTTTTTATGTGTTCTATGATTCCCACGTTCATGCTTGGAATATGGCACGGGGGTGATTGGTTGAAGAGAAACTTGGCTCAACCAATCTATGGTCGGGTGGAACGTGGTAGTCCCATCACCAATTGGTTCATTGCATTTATTAATGAAAAATTCATTCCCTTGATTTTCATGTGCAAATGTATTGATATATATATGGATTTTGATGGCTGATATGTCCATTGTATTTGTGTTCCTATTATGTCGGTTATATGTACATTTTATGGCAGCAACTATGTTTGGCTCTCAATATGTTTTTACTTGTGTTTGAATGGATATTGTATTTATGACCCAATAAGTGATAAGGCAACAAAAGACATGAGGAAGCAATGGTTCATGCTGATTCTTAGATAACTATGAGATCCCCACATCTAATTCTGTTTTTTACACCTGTAAGTTACATGTTGATGATATGTTTGACGAAATGCCTATCATGGCTAGTAGGGGTCTGGTTATGATTTTGTTCATATTATTGCTTTTGTATCCTTACCAATTCTAAATGATCATTTCATTTTGGGCAGTGTCCCAGGCTCTAAGCTGAAAAAAGTGGCTCAAATCCCGGAATGCTAGCATTAGTGTTGAGACTAACTCGCCTGGGCAGTGTCTAGGAAGCGTTATAAAGGACTTGGGTAGTGTCTGGGGAGCATTAGTCCTAAAACTAACTCGCCTAGGCAGTGTCTGGGAAGTGTTATAAAGCACTTGGGCAGTGTCTGGGGAGCGTTAGTCCTGAAACTAACTTGCCTGGGTAGTGTCCAGGGAGCATTACCCTGCCCTTAAGTTTCTCAAACAGTTGTAGGACCCAAGGACAGGCAGTCTGAGTGGCTAACTTGTCTTCTTAAGATTATGTGGATGATGTTGGATGACTGTTTGTGATGTTCCATAGATTCTGTTAGGGCCTGGATCTACATCAAGCTAAAGGAAGGCAGGTCTAGGGTAACATCAAACCACGCTTAACCTAGTAGCTTGCCCTACCAAGTCGGGAGAGGGCTCTCTCCTTGTCAATCTCAATTAGGATATTGGAAATTAGGGCTTGATATGACTGAATTTAATGTAGATTTTAGGCTAGGTATAGTAGCTCAGGGTTTCTGGTTTGATTTTTGTTTTGGGTCGAAACATCAAGAGAAAGGATGATTTGGATTATGGCATCAATGTCAGTTTCTGCTGGCAAACCTGGGGTAAATTAAGTGCCGTTTTCAGCCAAGTGAAGATTGTAAATGTGAGAACTATAAGGGAGAAATCCTGCTACCCTGTAGGCATCAAGCAAAGGATGGATTTGTAGCAACAACTTTAGATGAAAGAGAATAACAAGGTTGCTCAACAGAGTATCTAACAACGGATGAATTCTGCTAAAACTACCATTACAACTAACAACAAAATCATCATGAAAGGAGCATCATTATGGATGAATTCCTAACATATCACTTAGATAATGCTGAAACAAAGGAGAAAAACATAATGTGTAAATGAATTATAGGAGAAAAAACATACTAAAAATTTAAGCACTGTGATGAATCCCAGGCCTAAAGGGTAAAAACTGTTTTATTATGATATTCAATAAAACTTTACACAGTCCAAATGTTGATTTGCTGCCAAAATCCAACCTCTACCCTATGAAATTCATAAAATTTATACATTTAGCTCATCCCTGTATTAAGAGAATTGAGCTCAACCATCTTCTTCAAAATAGAATCAGTTACATTAAAGTTGGACCGAATTTCTGAAAAAAGGTGTTGAAAATGAACTCGTATCTCCTAAACCATAACACCTATTACAAAATTGAAAGAGGTTTTTGTAGATAAGGTCATGTTGGAGAAAAACCTCTCTCAAATTCTGGAGATTCATTTCCACTTGCGCGGAATCTGTGCCACAAAATCATCTCTAAAACAGAAAATCATTAAAAACTTAAATCTGTCAAAATGAGCTCTAAAGATCTAGTCCCATATTCAAATTCACGACACCTGTGAATAAACTGAAAGAGGTTTTTGTTTTATGGCTCGTGGTTAATACAAAATCCTTGGTTTTTTCAAAATTACTTTCCATCTTTTGTAAAATGGCACCGCACTAAAATGACTAAAACAGTAAAAAATATGAAAAATTTGCTTTGTTTTAACGTAGGCTCCAAATATCACTGCATATCTCCCACATAGTAGCATCTGTGCATAAATTGAAGGAGGTTTTTGTTATTTGGTATGTGATGGACAAAAACCTCTTTCACTTTTCAAAAATTCTTTACCATTATTTTAGAAACTGATCTTTTACTAAACTTGTCATTATGTGCAGCAACTGACCTCAAAATATGCATAACCAAGAATCACTCATTCATTTCGATCATATCTTCTGATCCAGAAACCAGTTACGGGAGTGTGATATACCATTGGAATATTTTTTTGAGCTTATTCTGATGGAAATACTTAGGATATGATTTGCATTGAAGATCATGTGCAAAACATCTCTGAAACCAGACATAGTAAGAGCCCATTTTGATCCCTGGTGACAGGCTGCGAATACTGGAACTAACATTGGCCTTATTGGGGATGGCAAGCTCCTTGGAGGTGTCAAGAACACTGTAGAACAAGTGCCTCATCCATTGGGAAATATGGTCAAACAAGTGCAAACCTAAAACAACTCATACCAATCCAAAAACATATACATACTGCAACCTGTACATAAACAAATACCGAAAACTGAAATGCTGTCCGAGGCAGCTTATTTATGTACAAATCTAACCTAATTTGCTGTAAAATTGATAGATCAAGTAATGCTGTAATTCCAGATCAACCAATCAAGTAACTGTGACAAGGATGCTGCTTGGAAGTGCTCGAACCAGGACATAATTGGAAATGCTGATAGCCATCCATGCAGAAACTGAATTTGGTTGTGTGAAAGACAATCTGACCGATCATTCAAACTAAAAAAATACTCCATATATGCGATAATAGGATCAAAGAAACCAGACTCTGTTTGCTGCCCTAACTCCTCAACACATACCTCCAATTGCAAACTGTCAATGCAAACGTCCACGGGCAGTTCTATTGTTTCTTGTTTTGAAGGAGGGAGAGTTCTAAGAACTTTTTGGGATCTCAGAATTCATATGATTGGATCTTATCATATAAATACTGAATCTCCTTCTCAAATTTTTCAACAACTAACTCAAAGAAGCCAGTTTTAGCTTTAAGAGGAAACTTCAATAATCTCAAACATTGAAGCACGATAATGAAAAATACTTCATCAATTTCAATATCCACTAACTGATCTAACTTCTTTTAAAACTTCACAAAAACAGGGTTTTCCACATACCCTACCATTTTATTTTAGTGCATGAATGGATCAGTGAGCACTGGAATCTCTGGATTGAGGTTGAGTTGCCAAGTGAATGTTTTAGCCTTCATATGTGTTTGATTGTTGTCCACCATCAGCAACCAGATCTGCAACTTGAATGATCTTTCCTAGAGAAGATTTGTCACCTCTTCCCTAATGGAGTTGCCACTATGTTAGGGCCTGGATCTACCTCATGTTGAAGGAAGGTAGGTCTAGGGTAACATCAAACCACGCTTAACCTGGTAGCTAGCCCTACCAGGTTAGGAGAGGGCTCTCTCATTGTCAATCTCAATTAGGATATTGGCAATTAGGGCTTGAGATGACTGAATTTAATGTAGATTTTAGGCTAGGTATAGTAGCTCAAGATTTATGGTTTGATTTTTTTTTTTGAGTCGAAACATCAAGAGAAAGGATGATTTGGATTATGGCATCAATGTCAGTTTCTGATGGCAAACTCGAGGAAAATTAAGTGCCATGTTCAGCCAAGTGAAGATTTTAAATGTGATAAGTATAAGGGATAAAGCCTGCTGCCCTGCAAGCATCAAACAAAGGATGGATCTGCAGCAAAAACTTTAGATGAAAGACAATAACGAGGTTGCTCAACAAAGCATCTAACAATGGATGAATTCTGCTAAAACTACCATTACAACTAACAGCAAAATCATCATGAAAGAAGCATCATTATGGATGAATTCCTAACATATCACTTAGATAATGCTGAAACAAAGGAGAAAAACATAATGTGTAAATGAATTACAGGAGAAAAAACATACTGAACATTTAAGCACCGTGATGAATCCCAGGCCTAAAGGGAAAAAACTGTTTTATTATGATATTCAATAAAACTTTACCAGTCCAAATGCTTCTTTGCTGCCAAAATCCAACCTCTACACTATGAAATTCATAAAGTTTATACATTTAGCTCATCCATGTATTAAGGGAATTCAGCTCAACCATCTTCTTCAAAATAGAATCAGTTACATTAAACTTGGACCAAATTTCTGAAAATAGGTGTTGAAAATGAACTCATATCTCCTAAACCATAGCACCTGGTACAAAATTGAAAAGAGGTTTTTGTAGATAAGGTCATGTTGGAGAAAAAAATCTCTCAAATTCTGGAAATTCATTTCTAGTTGCTTGGAATCTGTGCCACAAAATCATCTCTAAAACAGAAAATCATTAAAAACTTAAATCTGTCAAAATGAGCTCTAAAGTTCTAGTCCCATATTCAAATTCAAGACACCTGTGAATAAACTGAAAGAGGTTTTTGTTATATGGCTTGTGTTTAGCAAAAACCTCCCTGGGTTTTTCAAAATCACTTTCCAGCTGTTGTAAAAAATATGAAAAATTTGCTTTGTTTTAATGTAGGATCCAAATATCACTGCATATCTCCCAGTAGCACATGTGCATAAATTGAAGGAGGTTTTTGTTATTTGGTATGTGATGGACAAAAACCTCTTTCACTTTTGAAAAATTCCTTACCATTATTTCAAAAAATGATCTTGTACTAAACTTGCCATTGTATGCAACAATTGACCTCAAAACATGCATAACCAAGAATCACTCATTCATTTCGATCATATCTTCTGATCTAGAAATCGGTTACGAGAGTTTGATATACCATTGGAAATATTTTTCCGAGATTCTTCTGATGGAAATACTTAGGATATGATTTGCACTGAAGATCATGTGCAAAACGTCCCTGAAAACCAGACATAGTAAGAGCCCATTTTGAACCTTGGTGACAGGCTATGAAGATTGGAACTAACAGATTCCATTTCCTTAAAGTCACCAAGGAGGTTGAATCTTATCATAGTGGCCTCTCGTCGCATGTTTACCATGACTGGCTGGTTGCTTGGGTAGATGTGGGAGGAGGGTGTTACAAAGTGGTATCAGAGCATGGTTCAACTCTCGAACTGAATGGGTTGAATGTGTGCTTGTCATGCATGCATGTCAGTTGCATGTGTGTCTCTTACACTTATATAATTTTTGCATTTGCTTGATGATGTATTGAGGTTGTAGTATGGTTATCATGGAGAATTTGATATTGTTCTCATGAAGCATATTTGAAATGGGTATGTGACTAACTGTGTATGGATTATGTTATCGCAAAACCTGACCTTGATAGGCTGCTGATCAAGTAGACTCTGAGTAACTCTTCCAAACCAATTTTTGGTTGAGGCTTAGCCTCCTCAACCTGAGAGGGCTCTCTCAATAGGCTTAAGATTTTTGATTAATGATTAGATGGCTAACTCTAGTAGTAAAATCGAACAAAATATATAACTTGGTTGAATCAAGGATTAACAAACATTCATTGGGCTATGGAGTCAAGGTAGTCTTCAACAAAACATCATGATCATCAAAACATGGGAGTCACGACACTTGGAGTTTAGGTTTACAAGTGAAATAATAACACAGTAAATCAACACAGTTTACAAGCATGTGAAGGAAGTTAGAGCATTTTTCAATGAATTCTAAGTATCACAAGCTCATACCACTGCAAATAAGTAATTGAACAAGGCCATAAGAACACCAAACACATAAACTCCTTGTGAATCTTGGGTAGTCAAACTGATCTCTGTATTAGGTATGAAAACCATAATTTCTTACAATAACATAGCTTTCCTTTTGCTAATAAAATTACCAACCTTGAGGAATTTGATTCTCAAGCTTTATATAGAGTTTTACAACCTTGGATACCGTGATCCATCTTTAGAGGAATTCAAATTCCTAACTTAGACACCTATCTATTCATAAAAAAAACTACTTAATTACAACTCGACAACTAGCTGCCTTTAAGAGTCCTAATACAAATAGGAGTGAAACTCCTAAAACATTCTTTTAACAACCTTATCTATGACTTCAATGAATTCTTTAATTAGCTGCCAATCCATGTCTTTGAGCTTGATGATGTCCACAGTGTTGTTGCAAAACCTGTTGAGTCATGACCTAACTGTCCTGAAAACTAGGAGACATAATTCCTCCTTTTAAGGCCCTTAATCATTTATTCTTATCTTCGAGCAGTTTTGCTGGTGTATAGGTGGCATGCATTAATAGATTATATGTCACTTACATGTTGATTTCATGTTACCTACTTACATCCTTGTATGTTAGGTTACATTTTTGAATATTTTGATTACATGCATCAGTCTTGTAGGTTGATTAAAAGAACTAATCAATTATGTTCCACTACATGTGGTTATGTGTATTGGTAGTTGGTTTGGCGTTGCTTATGCATATTGTTGGTTGCATGTCACAATGTGTACAATGGATTAATGGTTGTTGTCATGCACGAGGTAATGGTTTGTGAAGTTGATATGGTCATGCATTGATGACTGTACTCTAGCTAGAATGGTGTATAGATGGTTTTGTACTCATGTGTTATATGTATATGTGCAATTGTTATGCATGTATGGTCATGGTTATAGTTATGCATGAATAGTAGGTCAGACATGCTTGGTGAAGTCATTGTATGCAATTTAGGTCATCATGATGCTATTGGTTATTATGATGCTAATGAGCTAGTTGACATAGAGCAAGGGATGTAGATCATTATAATGAGGTTGAGGTATTGGACTTTGGGATAAGAGAAGATCGTCATACATGTATTGTATGTTTGGCATGCAGGTATGTAAGTTAAGGATTTTTATATGCATTAGGGTTAAATACATTAGATTTAAGTACATGTATTTTGATGTTATGGTTACATTAATGATAGATCTTAGTTGACTAGTGTAGCTATTTGCACATGTGTCAGATAGTCAAGAATGATAGTAACCTGTAGTTGTATGCATTTCTATTGTTGTGTTATATGTCATTGATGAGCATGATAGACTAACCTGTTGTTGTTATGTGCTAATAAATTGATGATTAGAGTTATTTCGTTGAGATATTGATGTCGTAATTTGGATTTTTCATATGCGTGATGGTTATTCATTGCATTGAAGATCTTGATGTTATATGTATTGTGCTAACCTGGTTTGGTCTATGTAGATGGTTATGGTTGCAATATTCAGGTATGAGCTGAAAAATTTGTGATGTGGTGTCATACTAATTTACACTGATCATACATATGTGATTATTATGCATGAACGATAGATGCTTATGAGCTTGTAATATGAACATGTTAGTTAGTTACTGTTATGGATATCATGATTTATGTTGACATGTTGTAAAGTTATATCTCTCTATCTAGATTGATTATGCAAACAAGATAGCCTCCCATGAGGTACACTAAGGTATGATTTTTCTTATGTATTATACTTGGTGTTTCATAGTTGATTATGTCATATATTTGGTATTTGAGTGTTTGGTGCCTATTATGTCGTCTAATTGATTTATTTAACATGGTATGTTTGCGAGTTGGTTGAATGTTTGATGAATTGCATAATATGAGTATGTGTTCAAATGATTTTGTTTTAAGATGATTGTAATAAAATATATGAGTTGAGACGATTGATATGTACTACTTGAGTATAGTAGGTGATAGTTGTAGTATTATGAATGATGACTATGAGTTGACTATGTATTATAACATGATTGTTTGGGAAAGTTGATTTCAAATTGATAAATATGATTGTCTTGATATTTGGAACATGTGGTTGACATGTGTGAGAAGTTGTAGGAAACATGCTTGGTATTAGTGTGACAAGGTAATAGTTGATGTGATTACATAATTAACAGTTGGGTGACGCGACAATGCATAGTAAGCCTCGATTGCAACAAGGAAAAGGTTAGAGAAAGGAATTGGGCAAGAATTCCTTTGGCTATTTTTGGAAACCCTAATTCCAAACGAATGAGTGCTTTTTATACAGGAAGCCTTCTTGACCTTGATTTTGTTTTGACATTATGTGGGTATGTGCTATATTCATGAACATGTACTTGACATGTATATTAGCTAGTCTTTAGCTACAGGTGGATCTGTAAAGGATTGGAGTCCCATGAGAGATGGTGTGGATGTGTTCGGTTGCAAGAAACGTGCTTGGCACAACAAGATGAGGTAACTAGTGTAGTGTTATTTTTATTTATGCACTAACAGTTATGTGTTAATGAGCTCATGATGTAGGGAGTTGCGTGGCAAGCGAAGTTGCCATCAAATCTTGAAGAAGGCCCAGGTTGAGCTTTCCTTGGGAACCACGGGGATTGAGTCATGGTGGTAATCTTGTGCTTTTGGTCTTTTGAGCTTGATTTGCGGTTTTATTTATGTTTGGTGCAAGGCCTTGCCACTTTGGTTGTGGTGTCATATTGTTGTTCTTGGTTTTCATGATTTTGTTCTTGTTTGTTTCTTGGCTTGCCTTTTATGTTTTGAGTCTTGGGTATTGGTTGGGAAAAAGGAAAGTTAATGGTGCTCGGGGAGAGCTTTGTGGTACCTAAAAGATGATGTAAAACTCGGATGAAGCTCAGTGTATGAGTAAGCGCAATAGAAGGTAAGGCTATGACAGTCAGTTGGACTGGTTGGGTCCATTGTGGTAAATGGAGAGTAGTAGTGCAGGCACAAGAAATGTAACCAGAGAAGGTAAAGTAAATGGATCAGAGGTATAATATGCTTTGTCTATGTTCAAAATTGTTGCTCCCAATGCCTGTGCATAAATAAGGAAGTTCTCTTAACCTAGACCTTATGTTATCTGGTAATTATTATGACCATGATTATGTTGATGTTTATATATGTATACATCTATGTATGTATGTATTTCGTTGTCTGACAGGATCATGATGGTTTTATGCTAACATTTATATATGTATGTATGTATCCATGTATCTATGTTACTGATTGATAGGGTTGTTAGGGATCATTCTTGTGGAGGACTGATTGCTTATGCAAGAGAATGACATGAAGAGGTTCTTGGTCTACAAGGAATCAATTGGGAAGAGTAGTCACGACAAATATATGAGGTCAGTATCATGTGGATATGATGTATTAATGGATACTTATATTATGCCTATCTTTATGTTATGGTAGGTAGTGTTGAAGGATACATCATCCAAGTGAAAGAAGTGTGGTCTGCGACATGCTAGGATAAGCATGGATGAGATACTAGAAGCAAGGTTTCTTGGTAAGGGTAGTGTGGTTTTTGATGTGTGGTACTATTGTTGTGCATACGTTGTATATGTTGTACATGTTGCATCTATGATGTGTTCACTTGTGATGTTGTGTATACACAACATGTGTACATGTTATTTATGCAATGTTATGTATAGGATGGTACAAATAGGGTTGTGCGAATATTGCATATGGGGTGTTGTATACATATTGTACTATCTTCATGATGTATATGTGGCGTGTGAGCTTATGGTGCTCTATGCATGTTGGATATGCAATGCTATGTACGAATGATGCTATGTAAATGTTGAATATGAAGTGCTTTGTACACGTGGTGTTGCGTGCATGTTGTACATATGGTGCTATGTACATATGGTGTTGTGTGCATGATTGTATAAGTGGTACTGTGAGCATATGGTGCTGTGAGCATATGGTGTTGTGTACATGTTGTACATAGGGTGCTATGAGCATGCGATGTTGTGTACATGTAGTGATGTGATGCTATGTACATATGGTGTCACGTACACATCGTGCATGTGCTACTGTGTACATGTGGTATTGTGTACACATTGTACAATGGTGTAGTGTACATGTGGCGTTGTGTACACATTATGCAAGTCGCGCCGTGTACATGTGATTTTGTGCACATGATGTGCAGGTGGTTCCGTTTATAGGTGGTACTTTGTACATGTTGTACATATGGTATTGGTGCTTGTGTGGTATTGTGTGCATGTCATACATGTTGTGTTGAGGGCATGTGGTATTATGTATGTGCATCGTGTAGTCATGGTATTGTGGCATGTGTACTCGTTGTGTGGTACTCTATGTAGGTACATGTATTGGGTGGTACTTCACATAAGGTATAGATGGATGCATTGTATTGTATACATTGGGTGTAGGTGTATGTGTTGTATGTCAGGTGTAGATGCATGTATTGCATGGTGTGGTATGCTGTGTGGTTGTATGTGTTTGATGCACACTATGTGTCTATGTACATGGTTGAGGAGAAGGCACTGGGATATTGTTGGGTGTGGCAACTGATCCAAAGTGCATATGGGATAAATAAAAAGGTAGATGTAAGGATCAATGAAGGACAAGTATCAGTATTGAATTTCATTTTTATTATGCATGTGATTTATGATTCTAGTTTATGATGATTACATGTGATCCATGATTTTGGTTATGATGGTTACATGTGATTTATGATTTTGATGGTTTTGTTTGAGCTAACCTGATGTGATATTTTTATACATGTTTTGGCCAATATGATATTTTGACTTGTTGTGACAAGAAGCGAACATGATTGCAAATGTACATTATTAATGAGCTACCAATGAGGTATGACGTGAATTCATTTCAATTTATTTCAAATCTAATGGAAGTTATGTGCTTGGTACAGGAATGCATGAAATGCTCGGTTGCGTGATTGAAATCGACTGCAAGAATTAGCAGCAACAACAAAGGAATTGAAATAGGCAGTAATATGCTGGTAAAGCACTTCAAGAACAGGGCCATTGTGGGACAATGGTACCCAATAATGTCCATTGATTTCCATGAGCATGCTATGATCGATATTATTTGTTGAGGCAGGTATATGCCTTGGTTTTTGTATCTTCCGATGTGAGGAAGCCTTTCCAAGGGATGGAATTCCTGGGATGGGGGTGCCAATGAAGCTTGGAAGGTGAGTGACTGCACGAAAGAGGTGACTGGATTCTCAAGGGACTGTGTAGCAGAGAAGGGAAGGTCGTGGATGGATTTTGTTTGGTCATTAGCATTGCTAGATGGAATTAGATGCACATTAGGAGTGTGTCTTGGAACAATGAGTCAGTAACTGTTAGCTCAGAGGACAAGTGTTGACAGATTAGAGCATTGGACATAGATTTGAATTTGTAGTGGATTCTGGACTTCCTGGGAAGGAGGTGGATCCTAGTATTACTTTGAGGGTAGAGGTGTGAGTCTCTGGATTCCCTTGTTTCAGACTCATATTATTTTATTTGCTAGTTGAGAAAATGTAGATATGTGTATATGTGTATGTGGTTATTGTAAATACTGTAATGAGCTATGTTATAAAGCTCCAGTATGCGGTATGTTGTCATGTTGTCACGATGCTTTCATTTTGAGCAGATATTTCATTGTAAATACTGCAATGAGCTATGTTATAAAGCTCCATGGGCAATATGTTTTGTTTTCAGCAGTCATATTGGTTATAGGTGTCATTAAACACCGAGGACGGTGTTCCCCCAAGGGGGAGGGTTTTGTAACAACCTTGATGAAAATTCCATGTAAAATATATAAATGCCAAAGATGACTGGGACACGTATTCCAAGCTGAATGGCGGGAAAGACATCCTAGGGAGTGTTCATTTGGTTGTTTATGGCTAAGGAAATGGCTAAGGCATTAAAGAGGCAAAAAAGGTATTTTGGTACATTTATTTATGAAAATAATGGAAATTAGGAGAAAAGGAAGGTGAAAGGTCACATGTTGCATGTGAGGAGAAAATTGAAGGAAAATAATGGAAAATGAAGAAAATAGAGGCCTCATTAATAAAAAGGCTTCTAAGGATCAGTGGGCAAGACTTGGTCAGTTTAGCTTTGGAGCTCTCTCATTATTCTCTCTCTCTCTCATACTCTTGGTCACTTAGAGTTTTCTTGGAGCACTTTGGCATTGGAGCAAGAAAGGCAAAGAAAGCAAGAGGAAGCAAAGATCAAGTAGCTACAACAGGCTTCATTACAGGTATCAACCCGCATGTGTATTTTTCTTTCTAGATTTGGCATGCATGGGATTTCATGTGTTTCTTTTCTATCATGGCATGGGTTTTTCCAGGTATGACAGTATTTTTAGCCTAGCCTTGCCATTTCCTGATAACTTTGATGAGATGGGTTCTCTCATGCGTTTTGTGGGGGATGGCTGGATTGGATTCGAAGCTAAGTGGGGTGGATCTTCGAATTGACAAACACACGGTGGTAGTGGTCCCTAAACCAAAATGAGGATGCACAAAGTCACTGGCCTAGTGACCCCTGAACTAGACTGTGGGTTGCGGTAAAGCCAAATTGTGTCCCTCGGTGGGCCTAGGAATCCTTACCGGTGAATGGCGGGATATATGGTAAAGCCAAGAGGTGGATTTTCTCTCCGTTGAGCCTAGTGATTCTAGGATGGAATGCACAGTAAAGCCTGGAGAGCATGTCTTGGTGTAGGGCCTAGTGATCCCTGGATTAGACTGCGGATGCACAGTAAAGCCTGAGAGACTGGGAGGCACTCAAATTCCTCACGGTGTAGGCGGAGAACTCCGGTGGCATCCACATTGATTGGTGTTTTTGATGTGTTCTATGAGTCCCACATTCATGCTCGGAATATGGCAGGGGGTGATTGGTTGAAGAGAAACTTGGCTCATCCAATCTATGGTCGGGTGGAACGTGGTAGTCCCATTACCGGTTCGTTCATTGCATTTATTAATGAGAAATTCATTACCTTGATTTTCATGTGCAAATGTTCTGATATATATATGGATTTTGATGGCTGATATATCCATTGTATTTCTGTTTCTGTTATGTCGGTTATATGTACATTTTATGGAAGCAACTATGTTTGGCTCTCAACATGTTTTTACTTGTGTTTGAATGGATATTGTATTTATGACTTAATAAGTGATAAGGAAACAAAATACATGAGGAAGCAATGGTTCATGGCGATTCTCAGATAAGTATGAGATCCCTACATCTAATTCTGTTGTTTACCCCTGTAGGTTACATGTTGATGATATGTTTCATGAAATGCCTGTCATGGATAGTAGGGGTCTGGTTATGATTTTGTTCATATTATTGCTTTTGTATCCTTGTTACCTTGTATCCTTACCAATTCTAAATGATCATTCCATTCTGGGCAGTGTCCCAGGCTTTGGGCCAAAAAAGGTGGCTCAAATCCCTGAATGCTAGCATTAGTGCTGAGACTAACTCGCTTGGGCAATGTTTGGGAAGCGTTATAAAGCACTTGGGCAGTGTCTGGGGAGCATTAGTCCTGAAACTAACTCACTTGGGCATTGTCTACGAAGAATTATAAAGCACCTGGGTAGTGTCTTGGGAGCGTTAGTCTTGAAACTAACTAGCCTGGGTAGTGTCCAAGGAGCGTTACCCTACCCTTAAGTCCCTCAAACGGTTGTAGGACCCAAGGATAGGTAGTCTAAGTGGCTGAATTGTCTTCTTAAGGTTATGTGGATGATGTTGGATGACTATTTGTGATGTTCTGTAGATTCCATTTCCTTAAAGTTAACAAGGAGGTTGAATCTTATCATAGTGGCCTCTCATCGCATGTTTACCCCGGCTGGCCAATTGCTTGGGTAGATGTGGGAGGAGTGTGTTACACTAGGAAATCAAATTGTGGGATTCTTCTCTTACTCAATAAAAATATGTTGGCACCCTTGGCCCCAAAAACATCTATCTACAAATCTTCATAGCAAGGGTTTTGGGTCCATCTTAGCCTTGTGGAAGCTGTTGGGCTCCAGATTTGATCTCATTTTGCTTTAATAAACATATCTAGTTATCCATTTATCCCTCATTTTCATCTCATTCATCTCACTTTAATGAATATTTGGTGTTTAAATAGGTATTTAACTTTGATTTATCAAATTCTAAAGTTTTTATTAAAGTTTGAGTTTTAGTGCAATTTTGGCAGTTTTAAGAAATTCCCATAATCACTTCATGACTGATATGGATGCAGGCCACCTCAGCACGAATGGGATGCATGAATAGAAGGCTTGGGAACTAGGACCAAGCTACTTGTGCTTGGTTTCAGGAGAACGAGTTTTCTTATGCCTTTTTGGAGCTAGTCAATCATGACTAGTCATCCAGAAATCCCATTTAAATAGGGCTGTTTTAGGATTCCCTGATTTTAGTCATATATTTTGGGATGAGGGAGTTGGATTCGACTGATGGTGGATTAGGATAGCTATGTTTGTTAGAGAGATTTCAGATCAGTTGGTTTCATAGACTCTTATTTAAGAGCCACTTTTGATGGCTCAAACACTGACATTTACATTGTTATGCTGTATATATTTTGGTGTGAGACTTGAGTTGGGAACTTTTGTTACTTTTATTTTCTATCAATACATGGATGTTGACTGATCAAAGCTTCTGATCTCTTCCCCTAGTGGGCCAGGCAAGTGGAGGGCCCCACACCAAGCTAAGTACACTTCCAATTTAGACTAGTTCTATTTCATTGCAATTCTGGTTGATGTTAGCTTTGGTTGTTCAAAGTCTTATTTCAGATAGCATCATGTTTATTGATTCATTTATTAATGGTTTCCTCATCATCTAATTGAGTTGGCAAGCAAGTGCTCAAGTTGAGCATTCTCTCTTTGAAATGATGCATTAGATTTAGTCCTTTATTTACATGCAACAGTTTGTTTCTATTTAGCTTTATATCTTAAGATGAATAAGTTATTATGGAAAACTTTGAATGTCTCTTAAGTTAAGAGCTCTTTTTCATGTATGATTTATGCATCTTGAGTCTTTAATTATAGTCTCTAATTCATTGAAGTCATAATTGAGGTGAGAGCAGGTCTCTTGAGTCAAGAACTCTTTCAGTATTTCCTCTTTTACGCTTGTTGAATTATGAGTTTTTGATATATGTTTCCTTAGTTTCTTTTGCCATTTATCTTTCAAAGTATAGTTATATTCGATCTTCATAAATAATGGATTTGCCTCTAAGTTTCACAAACCCGGATTGATAATAATACTTGCGTTAATTTAGTCACATAAATTAGCTCAACATTTTGGCGCCGTTGCGTTAATTTAGTCACATAAATTAGCTCAACAGAAGCCTTAAAGATACACTTCAAAATAGAATAATAATAGCGAGTCTTTGAATTCTAGGAAATCAAATTTTGGGATTCTTCTCTTACTCAACAAAAAGATGATGGCTCCCTTGGGCCCAAAAACTTCTATGTACGAATCTTCATAGCAAGGGTTTTGGCTCCATCTTAGACCTGTGGAAGCCTCATGTTATAGACATTGGAATTTCCTGAATAGAGGCCTGTAGTGTTTATTAGGATACTGTACCAATGAATAGGCCCTCACCATGTTTGTTGAAAGTTTGTACAAAACCTCTTGGTTGTAGAGGAAAACATAAAATTAGTTGCTAATGCAGTTAGACTTTATTGAAGCGGATGTGAAAGCAATCATGTTGCCCTTGTTGCCTATATTGGAAGAGAAAACTCTCCTAACTCTGCTGCGAGTCTGAGACATAGTAATGTAAGACTATATGATGTATGTTTTCTTTGTGCATTAATGAAATATATGACACATTTTTTTAAAGTTAAAAACAGAAAATTTGAAAAGTTGTAGATATCTCCAAATAAGTATAGAAAAGAAAATCATAGCTTAAGAAATGACAATATGATTTATAGATTGCCGAAAAGTGAATAAAAGCTAGCCCTAGTAATCGACAAGTTATTGTTTGGCCTTGAAATGAAATTTCAAATGTTGTGGTTTGCTACTTTCGTTGTTGTCTAGGGTTTTAACAAAGTTAGAAAAAAAAAAAAAAAACATAAAATACAAGTAGGGGACATTTTGTTTACTATGGGGAAGTTGCAATAATTTCAGCCTCAAATTAGAAAATAGACACACAATCAAAGTCATGTTGGCATTTAAGGCACCAGATCTCTTAACAAACCTTGCATTTTGTGCAGAAATACACTTGGGGAAAAATATGTACATGCCTAGCACCAAAAAAGGCACAAACTTCCGGTCCATTTCTAAGACCACTGTTAACTTAAACTTGACACTTGATTGAATGCCAGGGAATTGAAGCAAATGGGCTCCTGTAGTGTTTATTAGGATACTGTACCAATGAATATGCCCTCACCATGTTTGTTGAAAGTTTGTACAAAACCTCTTGGTTGCCGAGGAAAACATAAAATTAGTTGCTAATGCAGTTAGACCTTATTGTAGTGGATGTGAAAGCAATCATGTTGCCATTGTTGTCTATATTGGAAGGGAAAATTCTCATAACTCTGCTACGAGTCTGAGACATAGTAATGTAAGACTATATGATGTATGTTTTCTTTGTGCATTAATGTAATATATGATGCATTTTTTTTAAAAAGTTAAAAATAGAAAATTTGAAAAGTTGTAGATATCTCCAAATAAGTATAGACAAGAAAATCATAGCTTAAGAAATGACAATATGATTTATAGGTTGCTAAGTTGTCCTTTGTACTCTCTTTATAAAAAGTTGAATGTGAAGATAAGCTGGCCCTAGTAGCAGACAAGTTACTGTTTGGCCTTGAAATGAAATTTCAAATGTTCATTTCAAATGTTGTGGTTTGCTACTTTTGTTGTTGTCTAGGGTTTTAACAAAGTTCAAAAAAAGAACATAAAAAACAAGAGGGGGACGTTTTGTTGACGATGGGGAAGTTGCAATAATTTCAGCCTCAAATTAGCAAATAGACACACCATCAAACTCATGTTAGCATTTAAGGCATCATGTCTCTTAACAAGCCTTGCATTTTGTGCAACAATACACCTGGGGAAAATTATGTACAGGCTTAGCACCAAAAAAGGCACAAAATTCCAATCTATTTCTAAGACCACTGTTAACTTAAACCTAACATTTGATTGAATTCCAAGGAATTGAAGAAAATGGGCTTCTTACAAAAGCCTAAATGTTAACAATAATAAGGATATGATTACAGGCTACGACACTGCCCATTAAATATGAATGAGAGGTCTTCCGAGATTGATACATTAAGCTCCGAGATAAGACAAACCATGGTTAAATAAAGGAAAAACGAAAATACTTTAGCTAAATATTCTGATATGTGAAAATAAGGATAGCTTCTTAGATGGGTCTGGTATATGAGTAGAAATAGGGAACTTTACATAACAGTGGTTAAGAAGCAAATATGCAAATCAGGTTTGAAATCACAAGCATTAGGAATGAAGCTTTAATTGCAGGAAATTCGATCCCTTTTTAGTATATTTTAAATCTTAAATCGTCTTTAACTCTAAAATTTGAAGAATGGATGACTCCGAGGAGGTGGAGAAGACAATGGGAAGCTGCCAATCATGCACAGTGTCCATTAAAGGCTATTGGAATACAGAGAGACCCTTGTTCACTGTAGAAACCAAATCTAAGGTTAAATGCAATCCTCTCGATCCCTAGCTTTCACAAAATGTCATTGGATGTAAATACATCACTGTGGTTCTTTTAGATTCCCAACCAGCGTGTTTAGATCACATGGTGGCTTTCTCCCGAATATTTACTCTAGACTCGAGTCTCTATTTACCTTGATCAGTCTACAATGTTTGAGCAATCCAATGTTGCCATTTGTGAATTCATGAATTTAGTAAAAGATTGAGACATGTTTATTTATGGGAAAATTCTATGTTCCCTCTACTTGTCCATCGACTAAAAGAAATAGTGACCAGGATCCCTGTCCTTTTCACATTGGAAACATATTAGACCAACATATAAAATAGTGAGCCATGTCTGAACGCATTCCCAAAGTCTTAAACAATGACCTAACCAACTTGTAGCAATAAAATATTTCTACTTGACTAACAAAATTTCAGTGAGCTCCTTCAATCCACTAGTCATGGCCTCCTGGAATATTGAATGATATTCATCAACATCCATAACCCTGTGCACTCACCCATGGGATGGGCCTTGAGATGAGAGAGTCAAATTCATCAGATCTGCCAACATCCTTCTTGGTGTAGATTTCTCACATTATGTTTTTTGGGATGTGAGAGCCAAGTTCTTTAACATGTGGCAACGTTCACATTTTTGTACATTTTTTACATGATTCATGTTGGGATGTAACAAGGAGTGCTTGTACATGTCTCATGACCTGAAATACATTTTCTTTCTTTTTTGGCATTCAGATTGTGCTATTTTTGGTTTATCCTGTTTTGAAATCTAGTTTATTTTAATATATATATCTTATTTGGACTATTTAAATAGTCAAAATTTGAGGACTAAGTTTCATGAACAAGTTTTCTTTCAAAGTAAAATTAAAAAATCTGAATTTTATATGTTTATAGTTCATGGGGATTTTCAACTGTCATATTGTTTATATATCATTTCACTGTAATTGGATCCTCACTGTTCAAACAATGTAGTATCTGCTTCCTTGGAACTTACATATAGACATGCTTAACAAGATTTCCATGTTGACATGGGTGCTTATATATGTTTGGGTTAGTTCTTCTCGATTTAGGCTTTTCAATATCTAAATTTATGGTCAGATAACCCTCCATAGCAGTATGCATAGGTCAACTGCAGATGAACATGATTTCACTTTGAATTCTCAGTGTTAATCATAAATTGTGAAACAAACCTTTGTACAATTCGTCGCATTGATCTGGGAAAATCCTATGCCCACTGAAATGTCTTATTAAGGCTTTCCTACCTTACATTGTAATTTTGCAGAAGCATGACTTATGCTTCCAAGATACACTTCAAGCTGAGAAGAATGATGCGATGGCTGCCTAGTCACCCCTCAAGCAATTACCACAGTTGACTGGATTGTGCTCTTCTTCCTGTGACAATGAGAGTAGTGAAGAGCAAGAGAATATTACCATTGCTAGAGTTTTGATAAATCTTTGTAAGGATGAGATTGGTAGGGTTTCCTAGTAGTAGAGGGGTAAGCTGCTTGCTTAGAGGGATAAACGTTTTGCTGTTTCGGTATATTCTCAACAGTATCTGCACTCAGAATCAGTCCCGAGATTTCAGTCCCATTAGCCCCCTACTCCACCTTCTGCTTCCAAATTCCTGGCATTCATATGTTCGATATTTAAAAAAAAACCCAACAACAACAATTATTTGCAGGCCCTGGGTTTAATTCGACACGGCCATCACCAATCCCCAGGGAGTCCTATAATGTGTTTAACAAGAAGACCGAAATATGCCATTTGCCCAACTATCCCATGAATAATAATACTTTGCAGTCATGGACATCTGCCAGCCTCCTCCAGTGAGGTTTCCAATCACTAGAAGTGAAAGACAAGATATTCCAATTCCTTTGGAGGAACACTGACGAGATGAAGATGAATGGCTTCACGATGCTGACACTTCAAGCAGAGATCAAAACGTTGCAATTCAAGGCTACCAATTGATCGATTGGAGAAACGCCGCATTTGGGTATGGAAATACTTCATCTAGATCATCTTATTCTATGCAAACTCCTCAGAATTTTAGCTATAGAAATCGAAATCTCAGTGCCCTCCAACAACAACAATCAACAACCTAGAGAAATAGCCCCAGTTCTTCTCTATCTCTATTTTTTATATCTTAATTAACAACTTTGAAATGCCCTAATCCCAATCAATAGGTCTCGCCCACTTCTCTCGTATCCAGTGAGCGCATGACTTGAAGTCGGTAGTTCGTCCTCTCTCGGTCGAGCCCTCAGCCTCTTCCAATCCAATGATGAGGAGTAACCTATTATCATAACAATTGGTTTAAACTTTTATTTTTCCCACAAAATTTTGTTAACATGGATATAAATAAGAGTCTTCTAGAGGCCATTCACCTCAATGTAGGTGATTTTATGTGCACATCCATGATGGAGGAATGCCAAAAGATAGCAAGCTAAAACATGGTTATCCACAAAAAATAATTAGATTTCAAACCCTAACAATTAAGAAGAGGAAACTCGTGACAAAGAGAGTAATATGAGCCTTAGAGAGAAATATGAGCCTTACGGCATTTTCATTGCAACATGTGGTGCAATTTCTAGTTTAAATTCTTGAAACTATTGTTTTCTTTCCTTTTGTAGTTTACGGAAGGTGTGAGAGTATTGTTTTATTGCTATTCATCCTTTTATCGTTTTCATAGGTATCAATGGTGTGTTAATTAATTAATTTAATGATGAAGAATATTTGAAATATTTTTGTCATAATTACAAAATAATATGTTAAATATTTTAACGATAGAATTCTGGATAGATAAATTTAAATATTATTTAAAAATATTGAATTTTAATTGATAATGTTAAACTTTGGATAAGATTTCATTTTTTTGGTTAGAGGAAAGTAATGAATAGTCAATGCAAAACTCATAATGACTAGTCAATGCAAAACTGAATGTGTTATACATTGATTGCAGCAGGTATACTAATTCTATTTGAATGTGAATAAAAGTAATGATAAAAAATCAAAAGACCTTATTTCAGTGGTGGTTTTTTTTTTTTGTTAAGTTTGGCTGGTGAGACATGTCTAGGGCGATTGAATTTCCGATCACTTGAATACATAAGGGTTTGCTTACATGTTTTTGCCAATTATACTACTACCCACAAACAAATATATATATAAGTTTGGTTGATGAGACATGTCTAGGGCTACATGAGGGTTTGCTTACATGTTTTTTGCCAATTATACTACTACCTACAAACGAATAAAATTTTAACACAACCATTACATTAATAAAATCAATAGAAATGTTAAAAACTTATAAATTAAACTCTTTGAATTTTAAAAATTCTCCCAAGTCCTTTGAAAAACTTATTATTGAAATATCAAAACATTCCAAAAGATTTGAGGTGATTTCTTTGAACATGTAGAAGGTCCAATGACTTTGGAGACCTTTTACATCTTTGAGGTTTAATGTTTTAAAAAAGTGGTTGGAACTTTGATGATACTTTAAACTTTAGTTTCATAATTTATTGTCAAATTAAGTTTAAACACATTTGAAAGGTTGTTAACCTTTTTTAACATATTTAACATTTCGAAAATGCAAATTGGAATGAGGAGTTGGATGATTTGAAGGTGTTTTTTTGTTTTTCTTCTGAAGGTCATAAAGGATTGTTTTAATTAGATATTTATAAAATTTTTAATTTATGAAGAATTATATTGAAATAAATATTTATCTTTTGAACCAAAATCATGTGGTGGCATGTCATTTTTTAAATTGTATATTTGAATTGTGTGTATATAGTCTTTAGTTTATTTAGTAAAAATGTTATGTGTGAAGGCGAAGATGAAGTTATAGCTCAAGCTCACACACAAGGGGAGTTTAGGCCTAACTAATTCCTAAAAAAAAGATAAAATAAGCCTATGTATTTTGAAACTAATTCCAAACTATTCGATTTTAATTTCTATTTTCAAAAATATTGAATTTTAATTTCTAAGTGTAATTTTATAGATTATTCGTAATTCAAGAAAAATGCTTTTTATAATATCATTTTTTTTCATGCTTAAGCTATTTGTATTGGTACTTATTTACATGGGATGGGAAAACAAGATTTTTTTTACAAAAAATACTTTTACCTAGCTTTTTCCAAAATGGCATTTGTGTCTTTGTTTTTTTATTTAAATAGGCAAAAACATTGGACTACTTTTCTTGGCCGTTTACTGATATTTACAATTATTATTTTAATAAAAAATTTATTTCTTATAACAAATTAGTAAACAATTGGAGCACTTTGACATTTTCTCTAGTTTACATCAGATCAACAAACAAAAATAAACAATAGAAAAGAGGTTGTACTAATTATTAGTTTTTAGGAATTTTATTATCTATGTGACAGTCCCACCAAAGGTTCTGGTATGAGCTACATTGCAAAAAGAATGTACATATGTTGTAATATTTGGAATAACAAAAAAAAGGGACTGAGTCTGAGGACATGGATTCTAGAGCTAGGGATGGAGAATTCCTGGTAGGGATGATACAATTGATTGTGCAAAGAAGAGACTTGAAATTGACAATAGACATTAAAGGCTTACTGGTCCATGAAGTAAAGGGGATGGTTCCTGAAATTAAATGGTCTGAGGAAAGTATTCAGGCCTATGCTTGTTGAGATAATACAATACGCAAAAGAGGACATAATTTATGGAGGGATTGCAACATCAAGTATGCAGCAGAAATGGAGGGACAAAAAACTTGCTCCAAAAGAAAGAGAGGCATTTGGAAAAGAGGATGTGGATAGAGGGCCAGATTTAGTTTCACTACAGACAAAAAAGATAAATATTGTATGATTACTATTTACAATTAATGGGTTATGCTGCATTGTCATTGCAATAGATATGGATAAACAACAACTGCAATATATGTTGTTTTGTATATATCTGTGATGCAACTGTGAAGGGATATTTTCTTAATTTGTATATTCATTGTGGCTATGATTATGCATGGGTACATGTGTCCTCTACTTGTATGAAAAAGTAAATAAGTTAATATAGTAAACAATAGTAATTACAAAGTGTTTGAAGTTTAGAGTGGAGAAGAGTCCCATAATAGTGTTGCCTAAATTCTTAATGGTATCATAAATAATTCAATAATTGAAGTTAAGGATCTCAATGATCTATTCCAATTCCAAAACATGATCAGTTAGAAGAATTAGGTTATGAGACCCTTTGTATTAATGTACAAATTTATAACATAGATGCTCTGTTCGACAGAGTCGGCCAATGTGTACATCAGGATATCTGTTTACTAAGTACTATATTGATAGGCGAACATTATGCGAAAGATCAAGAGGATGTTCACGGGTCGATCATGTCTTGTTGTGGTGTACTTCCATAGGCTTTGTCCTTTGTTGTGCATGAATGTCCATTCTCGCCACAGAGAATTTGGCAATGAGGGTCACAAGCCCCTGTCAATAGCCAAATGCTCTGGCAACCTATGAGTAGTATCGAGGAGCTGTTAAGAGAGTTGGTGAGCATTATGGAATAGTTGGCGTGTGGCGGGTGAGGTGGGAGCTCACTGTAAGGTGGAGCTAGGATTCTGTCATATAAGATATGCAGGAGTGCCTACACCGTCATTGCTCGAAATTCCCTACCTGAAGGTAGAGACGTGTCGTGGGATAATAATTCCTCATTGTAGCTATCACCCAAGCTCAAAAGGGGTAACGCAATGGAATGTCTTAGTATGACTTTGACAGAGTGGCAAGGTGTTGATTTAGATCTAGAAGCGGAATGTATCCTTGAGAGCAAGTCACAATCAAGAGGATTAGCTCGAGGTAGTTCATGCAACAAAAAAATTGGTCTTTGGGGAGAGTGCAAAAATCTTGAGTGAAGGATTTGCATGGTGTAGAGCCAAATAACCATGAAAAAACCATTTTTGAATAATAAGAAAGGGTGTAGACTGTGGAGAAAAGGGGCGAAATGCAAAATTTATAGAAAGAATTGGATAAGGCTTACCCTATTGCAGTGAGGCTCGTAGACGGAAAAGCTTATGATTGGAGCAGTGGGATTCTCCTGTTGTACAATTGGACATTAGACATTGATTATCTATAGGGTCCAAGCAGCCAGGTGGATAAATGAGAGTTCGGAGTATGGAGTAATAGTTGCATAATATCATAAGAAAACTGGTCTCGAAATCCACTTAGTCTGAGGTCGGGAGGCTGAGCCATATGCATGGTGGAAGGATGTGCTAGTGATATGTCAAATTGATTGAGTTGAAATTCAAGGGTTGGGTGTTCGGAGGGAGTGCAAGTTACAAAATTCACGATGAGCCGACTGCCACTAGGTTGGGAAGTTGGGAGTTGCGAGGAACATGACGTCGTGAAGTAACATAAGGGTATTCCCTGACCACTCACATATTCGTTGTATTGGTGACTCTACAGTGTACTGCCGCATGGCAATATACAATTGGTGATCGCCATTCTCTATGAGTGAGAAAGGAAAGGATGTAAATGGATTTTATGTATTAGAGAAAATATAGACTGTATTTGCCTTTAAGGAAAATATAGACTAGGAGCTCCCTTGTCCAATCCTTCAAGTTGCTGCCTAGAGTGTAGTTTTTTTTTTTTAATTTTAAATTGATTTGGTGAAAACTTCAATATTGTTGTCCACACTGTAAGGGATTTTTGTTTGTTTATTATTGGGTTGATCGTACAGTTGAGAGGTCGGATAGTTGGGCGTTTTTGTTGTTGTTTTATGATTCATTTATTCTATCGCAACCTTGACTATACCATAGTAGGGTGTTTTCATTAGGTTGAGTAGTTTGACAGTAGCACAATGCTGAGGTCGGGAGGTTGGGCGGATTATTTATAAAAAAAATATGTAGTCACCCTGACTTGCTAGTCAGGTGGTTGGAAGGTCAGATAGTCGGGAGGTTATAATTATTTTTACAAAATATGTTTGGATCCGACCTCTGACTTAAGTCTTTAAAAAAGAAAAACAATGTTTAAGGCTTTTGTTTTTATTCATTTTGTGATGCATAAAAGAAAAAAGGATTCTTGTAAACCTGATAACATGAATGAAAATTATTTCGTGAATTTTTAAATTATATGTTTCATATCACAAAATTAGAGAACAAACAAACAAAGAAGACTAGACTTGGCTCTGTCCAACAGGTTATGAAAATACTATACGATGTGCACAATCACAATTATTTCTTGGCTCTTATGTCAATTATTGATATCATGAGTGTATATGTTATGTGACACTATAAAGTATTTCTAGAATTTTAGTAATTGATTCTCAAAGCCCACATTTCCTATTTGTTTGTGTCTACATGCATACCTAGCAATACATTTCTGCATCTTTTTCCTTTGGTATCAATAGTGCTAAATAAGAAGAGTTCTCTAGTTGCAGTTGTATTCAGAGCTAAATAATTGACACATATATATAAGAACATAGTGGCAATTAAATGTAGACGCTCAATTTATTTTAGATTCCTATGCTGCAACAACATATTGCAACTCTTATATGACAAAAAAATGGAACGCTCCATGACAACTACATTCAAGCAAATTCGAGAAAATTACATATCTTGTGGAGACAACAAAATTGAAAATATTTAGAAACTTGGAAACACATTGCTAAATATGAAACAAATGTTAAGTTGACAAGTAGTCCACATTGCTTTGTCATTGCCATTGTATTCAACTTCTAGAAAAACAATTTTCATTAACATTGCTCTAGCTGAAAAATAAACATATGTTCTTAAAAGACCTATTTTGTTAGAACAAGAACCTGATAACTTTGAGTTTTCTAGTTTCAGTTTTATTTAGAGCTAAATGCTTGACATAGATGAATACAAGAACATAGTAAATGGCAGAGAAATTTTTGACAAAATGTGCAAGTAAATCTCAACTCCTTGTGCTAGTTTTATGTATAATAACTCTTCTAGTGGAACTCTTGGTACATGCAGTGCAGAAGCTAGATTTAATATGGAATTTGATGTCACATTGTGCTTCATCTCATAGGCATAACTGTTTTCATGGACATAATGACACACATACTTTACAAGAAACGATACTTCAACAAAAACTAATGGAATGTACCTTCCCAAGGAAACTTATACAACAATGTTGAAAAGAATAGTAACTTCATCGTGCCATATACAATGATAAACATTATAACAAGAAATAGTTGAGTCTGCTATATTATAAGAATTACCAATGTGAACAGGGATCAAGGCACAATTATGACTGCAAGAATTTCTATGCTTGCATCCAATTTACACAAGGAATTGTTGACAGGTGGAAAAATCCTCTTGCAACAAGCCAATATTTGGACAATAAAAATTCTCTCTCTCTCTCTCTCTCTCTCTCTCTCTCTCTTCTCTATCTTTATAATTTAATATATATATATATATATATTCTCGTTTCATATGGCTGTATACCCCCTGTAACAAAGGTGTCGTTGCCTATCTAAAAGTACAATTAAACTATGATCTACAATTCAGTCCATACATTGATGGCTATCAATATAATATTTTGCAACACAACCAAAATTTTGCATGTGGAAATTTTGAGCTACTCTTGTTACATAACACATTAGATATTGTAGTTCAATAGATAAAGGAATTAGCCCATGCATTTTTCCATGCCAATTCTCACTTGGACACTTTGACATATTGTCAATTGAGCAAATCTTACTTGAACAAGGCTTGTTGATCTATGGACAAAATATCAATGAATGCCATGACTCTTTTTTTGAGTCTAATTGTACACTTGCACCATGTTTTGATATGTCTAATATGATAAAAACATTTGTACAACTTTTTATATTTATTTCATTTGTAATGACAATTGAGCTACCAATTGATTAAAACAACACCAAAATGCTAGAAACATTGAACAAGAGAAATGTGTCTATGATTGACAACCTTATATTATAAACTTATTAATGCCATATGCATATGGACATATAGAAGGAAAAGGTTTTGCAATACAATGGATATGCAAACTACTTGATGTTAACATATATATGTGGAATACATAAACAAAAGATATTTTCTTGAGATTATATTCATCAAACACTTGCTACAAAGTCTTATGCCCTATGAATGTACCAATAGCCATATCACATGCAGATATAACAAATGATTTAACCAATCTAAATAACAAAAATTAAAGGATCTAAATGAACATAACACCGCGCATAATATCATGAGATTTAAAATTCTAATTGGAATTCAATTAGAAACCGAACGGATAAGTTTTGGCTGAAGATTTAAATAGAAACTTCTAAAATATTTTTGGGTTTTCATACTATTTTTTTTCCAAAGAAAAAAATCGAACTTTTTATAAACAAGATAAAAAGTTACATAGTATATGCCGGAGCATTCTGTTTGCTGTATGATTGAGTATCATAGAGCTTTGCAAGAAGAGGCTGCCCTTCTTGTCCAAAACTACAAGAAATAGTAACCCCTGAGACCATGAGCCTCCTCATGAAGAGGAAAACAACTCCCGTCTCCAGAAACAGTCACAAAATATAGTTCCATATATTGATTATCCATGAAAAGGTTCGAACCAAGCATCTATTTCCCGGGTCTCCTCACCGAGGAAAACAACCCAAACAGAAAATAGATACGAAAATCATACAAAAACTAGAAAACAGTTTTACAAGAACACCATATCAACTGTAAAAAAACCCAGAAAAACGTCTAGGAACAGTGTGTGGAGACTCAAAAAATATAAAAGTCTGTGTGTGAGGAGGCTGATCCGACACACGGATCTGTCCATGGTTCTCCTCTGCTATTCTCCAGCTGCCCAAATCTTGTTGCAAACCCTCTTTAGAAAGCCTATCTGCTGAATCATTGCGTTCCCGTGAAGATGTTCCTGTGGATAAGCCAACATCACAACAACTTTAAGGTAGACAATTCTGCGAAGTTATTTGACCCAGTGCCTAATCCCACAGATGCCTTTAGAACCTAGTTTTCATTTAGGTGAATGATCAATCTTGCTCTTGCTTTATTGTTCTGAGAAGCCCCATCAAAATAAGCCCATGGAACTCCTTCCGTGATTTGTTCTTCTCTAATATGTCTGGGGATCCTTTCCTCCTCTAATTCGGGAATGTTTGAGTAAATAGAGGTACATTGTAAAGCAATTGTCTCAACAGGGGTTTCCTTATCCAAGAAAATGCACCTGTTCCTGGCAATCCAGATGCCCCATGAAATAATGGGAGGTAAGTTCCGCAGATTCCCCTCTGAATATAGTCGCCACCATTTATCCCAAACATCAGTGATGTTTTCCCCTTCCTAGACTACATGTTATCCCAACCACCACCCACACTTTTTTGACAACAAGACAATCTATAAATAGATGCCTTATTGTTTCAGAATCATTTTTGCATAAATAACATCTCCTCGGCCCTTGCTTATATCTGGATTGAAGAATGTCCCATGTAGGGACTTTTCTCTTGAGAATGCACCAGAAGAAAAGTATGGCTCTTGCTAGGCATTTTAGCTTCCATAAGGGCTTGGCCCACCATTCCAGATCTCCCCAACCTTTCTTCGACATAAGGAACTTATACCCAAATTTTGGAGAATAGGATCCATAATCTGAATGGGCCCACACTAGTAGATCCGGTCTGTCTTTCAACCTCACATTTGATCTGGAGAGTTATTGAGTGTAGACCTTCCAATCATTCCATCAATGGGGCTGGAGATCCAACTCCTCTCCCGATTTCCATGCTTGTCCCCAAATTGTTGAATGACCAATGTTCTCTACCTGACTAAGGAAGAGAATTCCTTTGGATTCTAGGTGCCTGATAAGACCTGGGGATAGAGAAAAGTTTTCATTGCACCTCACTTAGGGATCCTTTCCTATCTGAAGGTTTGCCCCATTTCCAATCTGCCATACCAAACCTTGTTCGATAACCTTGAATGCCTCTATAGTAGCCTTCCAAACCACTGAAACATTCCCTCCTTTCTTGTTGGGATTTCCATTTCACCACTTTCGTCCAAATATTTTCCATTTTAATGATTCTCCACCTTGATTTGGCTGCCAGAGAGGGGCCGAAAGCAGTGAGGTATTTTATTCCCCACCATCCCCATTCTTTAGGTCTTTTCACTTTCTCCCAGGCAACCCAAGGAAGCACTGAATCCTCCTTTGATCCTACCCCGAGAAATATGCTGCAGATCCTTCTTATCTTCTCCAGAATTCCTTTAAGTACCCATGTTAAAGCAGCCCAGAAAACCGGTATTGCTAAGAGCACTGATTTGATTAAAGTCAATCTACCTGCTTTGGAGAGCCACTTGAAGCTCCAATGCGTTATTCTAGCTTCTATTTTAGCTAGCATCCAATTCCAGTCCTGTTTCTTATAAGCATTCGGTTTCAACCAGAATCCAAGATACTTGAAAGGATCCTGCAATTTATACACATCAAAAGGGAGAATTGAAGTAATTTGGCTTTTCTCCTGCCTATTAAAACCTTCCAGGATTAGCTGAGATTTCCTATAATTCACTTGCATCCCTGTAGCTTTCATGAAAAGCTCAAGAATATTCTTGAGTTCCTTGATTTCAGTCATATTCCCATTGCTGAAAAGTAAGATGTCATCAACAAAGAGAAGGTGAGAAATGAACATATTAATTGCAACTTCCAAACCTCTCACAGTACCTTCCCTTTTGGCCTTTAGTATTAGTTGGCTCAACCCTTCTGCAACCAGAAGAAAAAGCAAAGGAGACAAAGGGAATCCTTGTCTTAACCCTCTTTTCCCTTTGAAAATAGGAGAGGCTGCTCCATTAATTAGAACTGCAAAACTGACACTGGTGATGCATCCCATGATCCAGTTGATGAAGTTAATTTTGAAGCCTAGGTGAGTTAGCAACATCTTGATGTAGGTCCAGCTGATTCTGTCATAAGCTTTTGAAAGATCAATTTTCACCACCGCTTCTTTCCTTTTCATCTGCTTAACGCTGTGGATTGTCTCTTGAGCCACCCCAAAGGCTTCATGAATCTGGCGACCATCCAAAAATCCAAACTGTTCATTTCAAATGCATCTTGATAGAATCGACTTTAATCAGACAACTATCACTTTAACAATGATTTTATAAATACTGTTACAGAGTGATATAGGCCTGAAATCTTCAAAGGATCCCAGATCTTCTTTTTTAGGAATAAGTGTTATAAAGGTTGAATTGAAAGGGGGATAGACCGCACCTTTCCTCCTGGATTCTTCAACCACCTCTGTTAATTCTGTTTCGTTCTGGTCAAAAAAGTGTTGAAAGAGTTCTATAGTCCATCCATCTAGGCCTTGGATTTTGTCTTTGGCCATAAATTTTATAATACTTTCGACTTCCTCCTTTGTGACCTCTCCCATAAAATTCTTTGCTTTTTCCTCCTCCACATACCGAGGAAAACATTGAGTTGTTCTGATAACTTCTGGTAATGTTATCTCCCCTTGATCAGTGAACAGTTTCTGAAAATGGCTTCTCCCCAAGCTCGAGAGAGATTCAAAGGTATTGGCCTCTCTGCCCTCTTCGTTCTTTAGCTTCCATATGGTATTCAAGTTCTTTCTCCCTTTTGCATAATTGTGGAAAAATCTTGTGTTTTCGTCTCCGGCCTTTAGCCAAATCGCCCTACTTTTCAACCTCCATTCCTCCTCTCTAGCAAATAGTATTTGACTTCTATGTCTTTCTAGCAGCAAAATTCTATCCTTTGACTCCTGAGATGCATAACCATCCCACTCAGGACTTTCCAATTCCCGAAGTTCCATGTCTATTTGGTTTAGATCCTCATTTTGTTTATGCTTCTTAATCTTCGCCCATTCCATAGTTTCTTTCTTTAGTCTTTTTAAATTTTCCATGAAGAGGAAGCTCTTGTCCTCCATAGAGCTCCTACACAGAGTTCTCCAAGTCTCTCTAAAGAGCTTATTAAAGGATTCCTCCGAGTTCTCCAAGTCTCTCTAAAGAGCTTATTAAAGGATTCCTCCTGCAGCGAAGATGCATTGAATTTAAATGGAGTTGCAGGCTTAAGGGGAGGCTTGGAGAGCTCAAGAAAAATTGGAAAGTGGTCCGAATTTCCTCCCTCTCCCACCCATTGCCGGAAAACTAGAATTTTGGAAGTCAAATCTTCACAGAGGAGAAAGCGATCCAATCTTTTCGCGATTCTAGCTTCACCTGTTCAACGGTTCCTCCAAGTGGGCTTTAATTTAATTAGGTTAACATCTATCAGATTATAAGAGATGAGGGAGTTCATGAAAAAATATGATAACGGGTCTTCTTTTGGCTTCTCAACACTGATTTTGACAGGAGGTAATTCCAAAAGGAAGCTCTTCCCTGACATGGCCCATATATGTTTAAAATCATCAGAGGGAAACCAAAATCAGGGGATTGAACTTCCATCCACAAAGCATGTTCCATCCCCCATAGATTTACTATTTTCAATATTCCTTCCTTGAGGCCTATGGCCAAGCCTCTCGAGTGGCCAACAGAATCCAAAGATTGAAAGTGCCAACTTGGGAGAAGAGAACTTAGAGCAGTCAAAACTTCTAGACTCATACCTAAGTCTCTTGCAACATGAGGACATCTGGGTTAGAGCACTGAACCATCTCCTTAAGAGCCAATTTTTTGGGTTTACTAGCTAAACCCCTGCAATTCCAAGAAAGGAAGATCATTTTATCACCTTCTCACAGGGATTCACAGCTCTAAGCGCCCTAGGAATAGACATTTGTTTACCATTCGCCACATCAAACTTTGCTTTCACCTGAGCTTTTGACAGGTAAGACTTCCTACCCCGAGATTTCCTCTTTGAGCTGTGAGCTAAGTCCATACCTAAACCACCAACCGGCTCTAGGGGGTCAGGTTTTTTATCGAGGGAGCGAAGATTATAATGACATGCAGATGAGGGAGGAATGATTTCCACTTCACGGATTTCATTTGGAACCCCTTCATAGTTCATATTTAAATTGGGAATAGAAGAGATGATGCTATCAACTTGAGCATGTTCAACAGATAAAAGACAATTACTGATATGAGAACTAGAATTCAAGCAAGCATCTTTAATTTCACAGGATGGAGACAAAGATGAATTACTTGAGTCCAGGTGCATACCCTTTGAGTCTTCAATGAGGGTTGCTGCCGGATCTTCGATGGGTTCTTGGACCAAGCTCCCAGACCTGAGAGGCTTTTTAGTCGTGACCTCCCGGCCTGGAATCTCCTATATAGCCTGCTCCATAGACTTATCCTCCTTATTCCTATCCACATGTTGTAGATCTAAACCAGAAATATTATGATAATAGAAATAACCCAAGAATAACAAGATAGAAATAGATAGAAATGATTCACTTTATTGATCAAACCCTTGAGGTAGGGCAACACCATACATTCACTCCTTAAGGAAGGAGAATACTCCACAAGCCATATGCCTGTTCATACAAGAATATTTCTCTTCATATCTCTCCATGTGGAGTCTCTAGCCTCTATATAGGCCTCATACGTACAATACCATGCATCATTACCATGGTTTCCTCATACCATCAACTAATACCATGGGCCCCTTACATTATTATTAACTACTTGTGGTCCCTTACATGACATGGGTTACCCACCTTATTTATTACTATGGCCCATCCCATTATTACAGTATTACCTTGGGTACCTCGGGTTTTACCCATTTACCCCCCTAAGGTTATTAAACTCTCCTCTCTCTCTCTCTTATTATTATATTATATATTATATATATATAATATATATATTATATATATATACTTTATATTTATATATATATAATATATAATGGAAAAAGAAAATTTTAAATTTTAAAAATTTGGAAAAAAATTTAAAAAATACAAATGAAAAAAAATATAAATTAATGAAAAATGTTTTAAAATTTTTTTGGAGAAAATATTAATTAAAAAGACCAATAAAAATAAAAAAACAAAAAAATTATTCAAATTTTGAAAAAAGATTTAAAGAATTAAAATTTTGAAAAAATTTATGTGTTTTATGGGGAAGGGAAATTGTTGAAATCATGATACCCCTCCCATAATTGTTTTGGATTTGATGCAAATCCAACTAGAAGGAAGAAGGGGAGGGCCCCAAGCACCCTCTCCTCTACCCTTGGCATCCAAACCCACCACTGCGAAATAGGGCCTTGAGTTTTCCCTCCCCTTCCTTTGGTGCTCAAATCCATTGCTCCTTTCGAGTGGTGGCTTTGTGCACTAAGGGAAAGGGAGGGGGAACTTATGGGTAAAGGGTGATAACTAGAATAACCCCATTTGGAGTGGTGGGTCTGGGAAAGATAGAGGAAGGGAGGGGAACTTGTGGTGATCTAGGAGGCTCTAGGAAAATCTAAAAAATCAATGTGCTCAAAATTTGATGGAAACAACGCCATGTCAAAGAGCTCAACAAGATGATTCCAGTGGCATGAATGAGACCTCAAATAGAGTTCATAGGAGAAAGTTATTGCAGTTTGAATATGTTTACCAAACAAAAAAAAACGAAGTGAAGGTACAAGACATGTGGGACCGCTGACACAGGTCATACAATTGATGTGGATCAAGGGGAGACTGAAACATGGTAGATGACTAGGACACCATACATCCTGTATTTCTGAATCTAGTTCAACATGCGGCATTGATTGATTGATTGATGTACACATGGAAAAATGGGGTTATTCCATGTGGCACCCCATGGCGGATAAAATGGGCTCAATGGTTGAATCAAAACTTTGGTTCAAGAAACATTCAATGGTAGATTGAATGGGGTTTGACCCCCCAACCTATGGTGTAAAAAAAATAAACAACTGACTTAACTACCATGACAGGTGTTACAGATGTGATATGATATGGTAGAGTTATTTGTTTATATATTATTACAACTGCCAAATTTTAAAATTGTGGGTCAAATCCTCCCAAACTTAAAGTTTGAGAAACTATTGTTATAAAAAAATGTGCCATTGTTATAGTTTATAACCAAAAGAGGGAGTCCTGGGTCTTTGACTTTGGGATCTCTCCCCAGTGAATTCTTGAGTTAACCTTTGCCAACCAATCTACCAACGAGTGGATTTGTAAGCTCCAACCTTCACTTAATTATATAAACTTTTTTTATTTGACCATTGGGACGAGAAATTGAACGGTGACAATGGGAGGGGGCTCGCGTATGAACCCAGGAAAATGAGATCTCCATACCCAATTCAAGCACAATTTATGAGGTAGGGATATTTCAGGGAATATTTTGTTTGTGTGGCACAATGTACGAGGTAGAGGATATCAGAGGGGTCCATAAGTGATGGTGTTTATAGTCATTCTTCATGATTTTTTGAAACGAGTCCATAGGTCGAAATAGAGTTTTGATTTGAGCAACATATCTGACGGCTCATTCTTAGGGGCCATATATGTCATTAATGCTTGGTATATATCAGAAGCTGCTTGTGTTTCAAGTCAAAAGTTGCAGAATGGTGAGATGAACATGTTGGTGTTGTGTTTATTGTGTTTTGAGAAATGGATATGAGGGCTCATGGTAAAGCCCATATGTGTCATTAATGCTTGGCACAAATTTTGAGATAGTGATGCACTTTTCATAAGGTGATTATGCTTATAGTCAAAATTTACAAAATGATGGCACTGACCTAAGGGTGTTGTGTTTGTTGAGTTTCAAGAATTTGGTTGAGTGTTTTGGCGCAAAAACTAATGTAATTCTAATTTATTATTGATTCTCCCTCTTATAAGAGAACATGTACTTGCAAATTTTGAATAGTCTTTGTATGTTGTAGAAATACACCAAGATCTGTATCATTACAAAGAACTCTTTGTTTGAGCCTGTGGCATAAATTGAGATGGTGCAACACTGAAAGAGCCATAACTTGTGCATGTATATCGAGACAGTATGACACTGAAAGGGCCATAGCCTCTACATGAAAAGAAAGATAGTGTGACATTGAAAGGGAACTTTTACCACTTGAAGTGAGAGTTTAGTCCTTTCGTATTGAGAAAGAAAAGCATCTCTTAAAGAACAACTAATGAAGTGGCTACGTAGTTGAGTGGAGCCCGGAGACGTAGGCCACACTATGTGAAATCTGTTACCAACTCTGTGATTTCTTCTTTCATGTTATTGATCTCTTGCCTCATAATTTCTTATGCATGTTATTTTGAAATTATGATTATTAAATGCATTAAGCAATGAATTTGGGAGACCGTAAGCACATTCACAAGTTTAATTGGATTCAAGTTTGTTAATGAAATAAAGTTAGAAGATCACTATTAAGAATCCGAATCATGTTCAAGGGGCTTTCAACCAGATCAAGTTTGGGATTAGTTGCTTCTTGGGTCTAGACCATGAAGGGTAAGGGTGATTCCCAAAATAAACCCCCTTCCATTTTTTTTGGATATAGTAAATAGGGTGGGGCATTTGTGGGGGTTGTGATTTTGAGAATTGTCCCTTCCCCTCAAACTTGTAATATTTTTAAAAGAAAAACATTAAAATATGTTTTCAAGTTTTTAAAATTTAAAATTTAATATTTTTAAACATTTTTCCAAACTATTTTATTAATTTATTTTATTATTTTATTTTGTTGTTTATTTATTTATTTTTATGCTTAGGTTTGTTTGTTCGTTTTGTATCTTGATTTTTAAGTTTGCAGTAATTAAAAAAATATATTCTATGATTTATATATATATATTAAAGGCGAGGGAGAAATATTTTAAATTTAGAGTAAACAATTAAAAAAATGCACTATTGTTTTTTTTAATACTTTTTAAAATTTTTATAAAACATTGAAGATTTTGTTTTAAAAAATATATAAAATATATAAAAATTTAATTTTGATAAAAGTATATATATATATATATATTATATATATTTAGGGTTTGATCTTTAAAAAAATTTATTTTATTTTTATAAAGATATTTTTTTGGCTTTAGTAAATGATAAAAATAGAAAAAATACTAACATTTTAAGCGATAGAAGCTCCATATCAATCATTGTCTTTCTGATCCTATAACTCCCTTTGTAAATTGCATAAATTTCTTTAATTAATCATCCCATAATTGATAGTATGTGAAGAATATGAAAGAAAATTGTGTTTATAACAAAGATTAGATGAATTATCTCTATGTTTATTAAATGTGGGATAACTAGATTTGAAAAAATTAATGGATGAATGAGAATTCAAGAGAGTAAAAGTTTTATTTAATTTTGAAGAGAAAAATTCTTTAGGGGTGGGTGGGAATTTTGGAAGGAAAATTTCATTCTCCAAGATATAAGATTATCACCAGGGAGCATTGGAATTTGTATCATTTTATGTTATTAATGAGAACTCGCGAGTTCATCTACTAGAGAAAATTATATTTTTGTAGCATCAACGTCTTGTTCATGTACCTCTTCTATTAGTACTGAGAGTCATGATTTTCACTTAGGGAGGACTCTTGGATCATAGTGCAAGCAACAAGATTGGGCATGTTCATGAAGAAATTCCTAAATATAAGTACTTTGAAGGCTCCAATTAATGAAGGGGAGGATTGATATGTCGAGCATTCAATCTCAAAAGTTTAATGATAACACCAATGATGTGGAAAATACTCAAAATCTATGTGCAAGTGAAGGTGTTGATGATATTTTAAATATTTGGGATGATAATTTTCCTTTGAATGGCGATTTTAATGGAAGACACAATGAACATTTTTATGGTAGACTTGTTTTACATGATAAAGATGATGATGACATAATAATTATGAAGAGTTTCCTCCAACAACATAATTTAAAGACTTAAATGAAGAATTTCCTCTTTTGAGAACTCTAAGGCATAACAATTAGGTGATTTCTCTTCTAATGATAACTGCTTGTGAATGCTTTTTACCTCTTTCGAGTAAGATCTTCTATTTACTTAGTTTATTATAGTTTTATTCTTCATCAAACAACTACCAATGCTTAAATAATAAAGAGACAAGATACACAAAATGTAGGCGATCAACTGGGGCCAAAACCTCTCCAACTTGAGAGGGAAACCCAAACGAATTCTTCTTCTTATAGTGAATTCAACTGACGAATACCAAGACCAAGACCCTTGAACTATTTTCCTCTCCAAGGCCAAGTCACAAATCTTCCTTGATGAGACACTTCTTCCTTGAGTCAATGATACTCAAAATTATTTCTTCTTCCTCCTTCTTGGCCACCCTTTAGAATTTTAGCCCCTTGAATAGATCTATAACTTTTCGACCATAATTCATAAACCCTAGATTTCGGTCCTTGAGAAACTTTGAACTTAAATCTTCTTCACTTGAGATGGAGACTATCCTTACTCAAACTGGCTTGAGGATTCACTTGATCCTTTCCCAAATATTCCTTCTTAAGACGACTGTAGTACCTTGGTTTTTTTTGCAATAGACAATGTTGTAATCTTGCACATGTGGAAGAATTTATCCCTAAAACATATTAAAATGAACTTGTTTATCTTCCTACTTCTTTGCTTGATGATAATACTTCTACTTTTGTGATCTTTGCACCTTTTCTCACTCAGATTGCCTTCACCGAAATTCTGTGTTCGAAATGAGATCCGAGCTGCATATAAATAGTGTTTTTGTCCATCAAATAAGTCGACTTGAGAGAGTCCTAGGCCGACATGAGATTTGGTGTAGGTTTATTACTCCATATTGAGTCCGACTTGCTGGAGGTGCTTGATATTGGCCTTGGAGGGCCTTTTTAATCTTTAAATGACTCACATACATATGTAACATGCCCAAGAAGGGTCCTTCATACATGACATTGACTCATTTTAACTTTATGACCAATCTTATGAGTTCACAATGAGAGCCTTAACTAAAAATGAATTTCCTTGCTCATGAAACCCATGAGGAAAGCATTACAAAAATAATTTTATTTTTCTTCTTTACATCAATTACATAAAATCATAATTATACATGTCATTATGAAGGCCAAGCCTAGTTACACTTTTCAACATCCTCCATGAGGGGATTTTAAGGGCGCTAATGCTAGGATTATGATGATTTTAATTTCCTCAAGTGGGTATTATAAAAGTAGTTTAGATGATTATGATGATGGTGGATAATTTCTTTGAAGTGGTGAATTTAAGGCATCGATGGTGATGATGATTATTTTTCCTCCAAATGATTATTTTAAAGGCATGAATGGTGATGTTGCTAATGATGAAGACACTCCTCCAAGAGAAGAACTTAATGGCTCTAATAGTCTTAAAGGTGATGGTAATTTTACTTTAAGTGAAGTATTTCATGGAAGATTTTATGACATTGTTGAGGATAGAAATCATTTCTCTTTTGAGTTTAGCATTTCTCTTATCGATAAGATTAACAATGAATATGATCATGGTCCTAGGAATAAATATCATGTTTCAAGTCGTTCAAGTGTAGCAATTTAAGGCACCTGGGATTATCTTATTGGGTGCTCATAATGTTGAGTTTGATTATAGTGATGATGACGAAATAATGGAGATAACACAAATGGATATTGCATCTAGGACTAAGACTGGATGTATTCGTATTAATTTAAATCTTTCCAATTATACAAGTTATAGGAAGGAATTTAACATAAGATCAACTTCCATCAATGATTTGATTTTTATTTTTTTGATTTTTTAATTAATTTATTTGGGTGGTGGGGGTCATTATAAGAATTTCCCTCCCCCCAAAAAAATTTATTTCGTTTTACTAAACAAAATAAAAATTTGTATTAAATGAAAATATGCATTTGGGGCATAACTATTACATCAATATGTATCAATAAACCTTAGTTTGACAAAATTCTAAGGTAGGAAGATCTAAATCAAACACTATAATTGTGCCTAGAAAGAACATGGATGAATTAAGATTTTAAATATTTAAAGGACTTACAATCCAATATTTCTATAATGGCCTAAACTTAAAACATAATTAAATGCAAAATTACTTATAAAAATTCAAGGCCATTAGTCATTAAATAGAAAGAAGATTTAAATTAATTAGTACATAATCCCCAAGAGTGATGAGAGGTGAGAAACTTACCTATAGAATGAAGTATTATCCTACTTGTGATTTTAGAACTATTGAGCTACTCTGATCTAGCTGACCACAACCAATGTGTTGGGGACAACTATCCCCCCAACCATATGCTTAGCTCCAATATGTATTTCTATAGTTGGCCACCGTCGAGCCGTCAATAAACTACCTTTTCTAGTGAATCCCTCCTATCCTAGAATTCTCCTCGAAAAAGAATGCTTCACATCCCCTTTCTCATGCATTAATTAGAAAAATTTGTTCCAAAAATGGAAGGAAAATATTCATGTACATAATCCATGTGTCATCATGTAATTTTTATTTTTATCTTAAGTTTTTCCTTAACTTTATTTTTTATATAAATTTAGGCTTATTTTACTCTGTTACTTCTTATTAACTTGACTTTTCCAATAATTTTACTCTTTTACCTTTTTATTATCTTGACTTTTTTCATAAGTCTACTCTTACTTATTTCTCTCTCTCTCTCTCTCTCTCTCTCTCTCTCTTAGGCCCCTATACTACTAGTGTAAACCCTTATTGTTATTAGTACAACCCACTTATTATATTGATGTACTCATGTAGTGCCCATATTATTACTATTGTGCCCCATATAAGCCCACTATTGTTATTATTGTGCCCTTACATTATTATTGATGTCTGCTCTGACTATGTTATGACCCTTTAGACTCCTATATATAGAAAGGAGGTCTTTTCATTTGTATCATCCAAGAATTGTTCATTTATGTAATGTAAAGGAGGTTGCCCAATCGAAGAGGCTGAATTCTAAGGCGTTGATCTATCTTTTCTATCTTTTTCTTGAGTTGGTTTCATAACATTTGGTATCAGAGCTTTGGATTCTAGGGTTTCACTGTTCCAAACAGGTCATCGTGGCATTTTCGCTATAACTTTTTTTCTGCGACGTTTTAGAAGCTAAAAAAAAAAACCATTTGAGAAGAAATTGTGCTAAATCTCGGGTCCGAATTTAAGATATTTTCGTGCAATATTTGCGGAGATATGATCTGAGGAAGTTGGTCTTTTGCAGACTCTTGAATTTCATTGCAAACAGGTTACTTGGGGAAAATCATCATAACTTTCTCTCTGACCATCGGATTGAAATTTCATAAGAAGGTATAGAAAGAGGACAGATTTTAGTTTCTTGTGTATATTTTTTAGAGTGAAAGGTCAAAACAATGACTCATGGCACGTTGTACAAGTTTGCTCTACTGTACTAGTCTATAATCATGTCATCTTGGGAGATTGTGCATAACCCTTTCTTGGAGAATCCAATTTGGATAAGACTGGTGGCATTGGAAAGAGGACGCAGAGGGCTACTATAGATCGCAATTTCACAACTTAAAGATCTGAAACTACAAAGTTAAAGTTGTTTCAAGATCAAGCTCCTAAAATCAAGAAAAAGCAAGATGAGGAAGTTTGATGGCAAGGATCCAGTAAATTAGATACTTCAGATGGAGCAATATTTTGATCTACATGGTGTACCACTGAAACAAAAGGTATGTATTGCATCTTCATATTCAGAACCGGATCAATTTTTATGGTATGAAGGGCTTTGTTATTGTAAACAACTTGTTATGTGGTCAATTTTCACGGAGGAAATGATAGCACATTATGAGGATACAAAGAGCAACACCTTCTTTAGAGAAACACCACAACAATTGGAAAGAGTAAAAGGGCTTTGTGACATAGTG
>APFE030449874.1:0-83701 GCA_000404065.3 Pinus taeda | reverse complement strand
CAAGGAACTTTGGCCTAAAGTTAAGTTTAACCATATAAGTTATAAGTTATAAGTTATTTGCTTATTTCCATACCTTCTATGTAACATTTTATATTGTTACTAGTATAAGGGCCACCCAAGTGACCATAACAAGCATCAAAAGTTACATCACAACATTGGGGGAAAGTGCGAGTACTCTCAAGCTATTCCTTCCCAAATTTTGGAACTAAGCTTAAAGCCTCATTGGTATACACTAGAGCCCCAAGGCTAAAACCCCATCTACCCCAAGGTAGGCATCCAGTATAATACTCACATAGACTAGGAATCTCAAAAGGATGACCAAAATCCCTCCAATCTCCTACTAGGTGTAGACCCAAGTATTGAAGTTCCACACAAAATGACATCCCGCTTATAGACTTAGGCATCAAAATTTGAATATAAGGCACTTAAACTTCTCAAGATGATCCCATATCCCATCAAGAATCATAGAAGAAATAACAATGGTGTTACTCATTTATCTCTTGTAAGTATGGGCTCCCATAAGATCATCACATAAATCGACCCTCTTGGTCCACTGGTGGATTCCCCATTTGTCATCACCTCATAACATGTAACCAATGAATTAGTTATAACATCATCATATCATAGAAAATGATCCATTTGCAACTCATGCATATATTCATGAAAACACTACATGATTTTTATAAAAAAAAATAGCATTGATTTCCACATTCCATCACATGATGAATCATCATAATATTATAACACCGACATATCTGTATAAAATCTTTAACAGTACAATGATATAATCAAGGGAAGTACATTATATATATGGATATTCATTTCAACACATATCACATGTAGATCTAGAAAATCATGAATGTTTTTATCATGATTTGTCAACAAAATCAAATTCATTATCCTACATAAAAAATGAATACCAACTCTTATAATTAATGCAATAGCATAATTTAACATCATATAAAATTTATGTTGGTTTATCAATACTATAAGTGTTAAAATTTCATAAAGATACCGATTATTTTTATGATAATTATTTCCTCTTCTTCAAACAAAGAAGATGACAATTTATAGGATAGGTATAGTCACCATATCAATATGCTTAAGTTTTCATATAGTTTCCTTATTTAACTACACCATTAAAATTTCAAGCCTCAACAACTTGAGCCCTAACATTTAGTCATGTATTCTTTCCGTACAATAAAATTTGGTAAAATTCAACATTAAGCTATTGGTATTCTTATCGTGATTCCTTAAATCATTGATATAAAATTTAAATGTCGTGTTTTTATGTTACTTTACATCTTTTGGTCACCCATACCAAAACCATATAACCAAAAGTAAGTAACCACTAGGTTGTCATTGCTTAAGTTTTATGTTATTCGTAATCCACATGCAAAATGGATGGTTAATCCTAGTGATTAATCTATCACCCATTAACTCAATACCTCTTGATTTTTTTTTATCTTAGATGCACTCTAGTTCGAATTGGACTAGGGATTCTTCCCCTTCTCTTTTGGGTTGGTCATCTAGTATCTTTGATTTAGAATTTGAATCACTTGGAACCACTACCACAATTATCATTCACATAAGGCTTTATACACTTGTTGTGCTTGATCAATAACTTATTTCATTTCCAATGACACAAAATTATCAATTTTCTCTATATGAAGTCTCATTATATCATCCACCCATACATGAAACACTGAACGCATACTAGTCAAGTACATCCTTTATTAGTAAATTCTTGTTTTTTACTATTAAATTTGTGCATAAACCTTCTCAAGATGTGATTATATAATTTTTAGTAACATCATACAAGAAGTCATGGGTTTATTACCTTTGCAATCCAATTTCATTATACTTCCTATATGTAAGGACCAATTCTATACTATATATATATATATATATATTCTATTTTTAAATAAATCACAATAAAATACAACCAAAAGAGAAAAACATTGGGAATTCAAATTTATTCAGCACTGTCTAACACATTCCTGAATTTCATTTCACTGAACATATCATAAAATTTACATATATTTAACTAAGGCCATAAAGAAATCATACAAAATAATATTGCAACACATATGTACCATTCACTAGAAGACAATATGTTATAGACATATTTGGGCATTGCAACTCAAAATCACATATATCCATAAACCAAGGGCTTATAAACCCCTAAAAGTGTTGTTTCATACCCTAAAGGAACAAGGTCACCCGATTACATCATTTCCCAGAAGTTCTCCATGAAAAACTACTCAAAACTGGACCATATGGACTACTCCATGCTAAGGGTGCGATGCATCTCCCCTGCTACACGCAAAGGGTGCAATGCATACTGAAAATCCCTTCTATAGGGTGTGATGAGAGAGAGTAGACAAATGGAAAATGCAATTTTCTAGGTGGAAACCTAGAGAATCTTCTAGAAACTGCTCATATGACACTTGCATCTCTGAATTCGCTCAAGGATGAGTAAGAGATCATGAAATCTCAAAGTGGAACCAAGAACTATCAGTGAAATGATACTAATCAAAATCCCAGAAGCTGACTCACCCCCCTGTAAATATCTATATATGGATCCCTCATCCTAGAGATCTAGAGGTTGGAATTTTGTATTTTGTAAGGAAGTGTTCTTGGTTTCTCTGTGAAACATTGTATTGTTGGGTGATCTAGTCTTTTCATGAGGTGAAGAGGGCTTTCATGCTGGGAGGATAGCACTGGATCAGATATCTGGATTGTAATCCTCTCTTCTACTACTTCTATCAATAAAGCTATTTGAGTTTTTCTCCATATACTTGTATATCTTTGAATCTTGTATTTGTGTATGCATTTGTATGGTTAATGTACATTTGATCCTATATTGTTTATGGTTATAGATCTCTATGCTTTGATGGTATTTTGCTGCTTTGACTCTATAGGTGTTCTATGAAGCGGGACAAGTGAGGAAGGAGTGGCGAAGCTCTGATAAAGGAGAGAGGAAAGAAGTAAGGAGCCAAGCGAAAGACTAAGGTTGGTTCTCTCTACTTCTCTCTCATCTATCTCTCATAAAGGAAAACACAAGTAACTTTGAATTTTTTGTTTCTAAGATAGCTACCCATCTTAGTGGGACTAACAGCTTTGAATAGACACTAGTTTTCCTGGAAACAAAATGGTGACTCCACTGGGGAGAAAATAGTTTGTTTGTTTGTTACTGTTGTTTGCTTTATAAACTACAGAGGGAGCCTGAAATTAAGCCAGCTAGCCTTTGAACTGCTTTTGCTATGCAACTGCAAAGTAGATCAACGCCGCTTAAGTCAATCTCCGGGTTGGTTTATGAACTGAAAATTTGACTTGTGAACATCCTAAGAGCCTTGGTGGTAGCTCAATAACCTCATTAGATCAGCCCCTATACTTTGTTTTTACTGCCTATCATAAGCTCAGCCTAAACCCCTGAACTTAGCTGCAAATTGTGAGTGAAAACCGAGCTCAGTCTCATCCCTGGACCATCGCACTATCTCTCATTGGAAGTCTGGATTCATCGTACCTCCCATGTGCTGCAGGTGAGATGCATCACTGTTTCCCTTAAGGACAGGTGTGATGATTGAGTGAGACTGTTCCTGCCTCCAGATTTTGGGTTTCTCTTCATTGTTTTCAGCTCTATTCAGTAGTTTTGTTGTCTATGATTCGTATATCACTGTTGAAACCTTCTTCCTTTGCATTATTCAGCCTCCATTGATAAGGAATTGTGAATGTTTTTTTTTATCTATTTTTCATCATTTACAGTCCTCCTTTGCAAAAAATAGCTTAATCGAACTGTCGTCTTTTGATTCGAAAGTGTCACAACTGTCTTTTTTAGTCAAGAAAAAGAGTGTCGTAAAGTCTTCCTCTTTTAGATAGTCGATTGAACTTTTTCCATTGTATTTGATTTGAGTTATAAATTCTTTGAAGTGTTGAAAACAATTTTCCTTTCGAAATTGAAAGTGTCGCCTTGGTTTTCCTTTCGTTTTTGAAAAGAAATTGCTAAAGTGTCGATTTGAAGAAAATTAAATCAGATCTATACTTAGTTTTCTTTTTTTCATTCTCACATTAAGGAAACTGAAAAAAAAATACATGCACGTGCATTTGCATTTAGACTGCATGCGGAAATTGATTTAGAAAAAGTGCATTTAATGTGTGCTTTCTGCTCTATGTTGAAAGGATTTTACTCTTCTTTCCTTAGTAGCTAGGATTTTCATTGCTAAAAGAAAATAAACTACTGTTTATCATCTTAGATTACATATTTAGGAATTGTATATCTACATCACGCGGTGAAGCTTGAAAGGAAAACTTCGTAAGAAAGATCAACTATAAAATAAACCTCAATGAACATAAAAATTCTTTGGAACCTAACACACAACATCTAGAAGTCTAAGCTAGAGACGTATTTCGGCGTCGTAAAGCCTAGTAACTATCGTTCTCATCATAGGTTGGGTGATTCCTCCTCTTTGATACGAAAAGTGCCAGTACGGACTTGTGCTCCCATGTATTGTCGAGTATATATTGGGAAACCACAATAGGCTGATATCCTTTATCCTTAGGAATCCGTTTCTACCGCCCTATTGATTGCAATGCACTAAACACAACATTTAGGAAGATTGACTACCATATGTAAAAGTATATTGCAGTTTTGCGATTGGTTTGGTAATCCCTATGTCTAGACTTCCAGAGCAGTCAATTTCGTTCCTTTTCAATCTCCTTAAAAGAAAAGGTCCATTTGAGCACTTGCTAATTCAGGCTCGTTAAAAATTGAAGGTGACTAGAGTCATCTTTATCTTTTTCTCAACTCTTAAAAATTGAAAAATCAAGTTGTGTCAAAGTGTCATAAAATTCATTTAATTCGAAATAAAATTTTTCCCCTTTTTATTTTGAGTTGATTAAGTAATCCGCAATCGTGGAAGAAAGTCAATCAAAACCCTGTCGTTCGTGGAGACTAACGAGTCAACCATCTTTGACTCTGGAAACGAAACCATTCCGGGCCAAATGATCTCATTTAATTGGGTCGAAGTCTCCTGGTTTATTTGAAACTTGTGTTTCAACATCATTAGAGACTCCAATTACTCCAATTATTTATGGTATCCCTGCCTCTACAAAAGAAGTTCCGCAGTTACAAGAGGACATTAGAACTAATCCTAGTGTGACAGTAAACACTTCTATTCCTGAACCAGCTCCATCTAGGGCTGATTCGGAAGGTGTCACCCCTTTGACATCTGTCGCTGCAAATTCTATACCTTCTTTGGCACCACAAATATTTTACGGACCTGACGGTTTGCCTCTTCCACCTGGACTGATTGCTATAGAAGATATTGTGGAGGATCTTCCATCTAGTACCCCATTACATTTTGGAACTAGGGTCCACCTATATCCTTCTACCACAGAAGTTAGTTCTTTTGATCACCCTTCATCGCAAGTTCCTGTAGAATCGTTAGGAAATATTTTGGATAGATTCGATATGTTTGAACAACCATCGACATCTAGGACTATGTCATCTGATACAACAGTAGCAGAACTTCCTGCTGCTACTCCAACAATGTTCACTGGTATACCATCTATCCCAACTAGTTCTCAACCTCTAGATGGATTCCACCAAGGGACTATTTCAACAACATGGTCTATTCCCATTTGTTCATCCAAAATTTTATCTGGAAATTCTTATGTTGAGTCTCAAAACATTGATCCTTCACAACAGTATCAATTTGGGCAGTCGAGTCTCCAAAGAGAAATTTACCCTTTGAACACTGGATTGCCGACATATGGGGGGTAGTATGCCTTTTCATTATTCCCTCCGGAAGTTCAAAAAAACATTCGGGTCAAGATAGAATTGTATGCAGTGGTTGGGTGCTAATACTACCTCAACAACCAAGAGTTGTATATTCAATGCAACAAATTCAACCTATGTCAAACCTTCCCAGTACATCAGCTATTTTGACGCTGTCGCAAGTGCAAGCGCTGCCTGTTGTATGTCAACCTCAAGCCTCTCAGGTTGTAATATAACAACCTCTTGTCTCTGTGGCTCAATCACAACCATCGATTAGTGGCTTCTTAACTGAAATGACTCAGGCTCAAACGGGTACTATCACCCCTCATCTTAGTCAAACATCCAGTATTGGACAACAAAAATGGGTCTCGTAGCCATGGCTGGTGCAATATCAACAACCATAGTTCTAGCAAGCTTACCGAGGACCTGAGAAACAAAGCATTGTAGGTAATGGGCAGTCATATATTCAAAACGGTTACCATCAATAATATTATAATGGTTATGCCCATCAAGCTTATAAAATTTGTCAACATCAAATACATTATAATGGTATGCAGAGACCCACTACTCAGGCAATCCCATCTTATCCTGGGTATGCTTTTCCAAACCTAAATCAACAGTTGCCTTTTGTAGCAACTTTAGAGTTACCAGATCTGAATCGGCTAACAAATGATCAAATTGCTTAACGCCCTTGGTGGCCGACAATTCCCCATAAAATTCCGTCAAATATTCCTAAATTCAATGGAAATTCGGGTGAAGATCCATCGAATCATGTAATGACCTTTCGTTTGTGGTGTTCGTCCAACACCCTCAATGATGATTCGATTAAGCTTCGCCTTTTTCAGAGAACGTTAACTGGTTCGGAAGCGAATGGTACATGGAATTGCCTAGAGCTTCATTTGATAACTTTAGCGCCCTCGCCACCACCTTTTTAACCCATTTTTAGCTACCCATAAGGTACAAAACATGAATGGAGCTCCTTACCAATTTCAAGCAGAGAAAAACCACTCACATATCTGATCATATTCATCAGTGGCGGCATCATCGTCGAATGGTAAAGACATATGTTCCTGATCAGCTTCTAGCTGAATGGTTTATTAAGTCATTGTTACCTTCTATTATAGAAGATGTGGCCAAAGGAGGAGTTGTCACTGAAGAGCAAATCATTGCTCATGCGCAATATCTAGACTTGATCTATACTCAGTCTGGCACGCTCTATGACAAAATTCCTGATGCTCCTAGACCAGAGTTTTCCATTCCTCCTCCTCCTAAATCAGACAGGGAGTCTCATGCCGGTGACGACGTGATTGGCACCTCAAGTACGCAAATTGCAAAGGCCCCATCTAGTAAAGCCCTTGCAGTTTTCAGTAAAAAGGCAAATGACAAACTTCCTGCCTCGGAGGTTAATGCCGTGTCAACCGAACAAGGAAAAGAGCCGAAGCAACCAGGGGGCAAGAAGAAAGGGAAAAGAAAAAAGAAGAAACAGGATGATTTGTCTCCTGAAAAATCTTCTGGAAACTCTTCTGGGCAAAAGAAACCTAGTCATCCATGTTTTATATGCGATGAAGACCATTGGATGAAATATTATCCGCATAAAGCTGAGATCAAGAAGTTATTTAAGAGTTCAAATACCTCAGCGATCTTGACTGATGTTTCCAAACCCAGAAACCAATCTGTTTGCTAGCAACAATGATTCCCCATCCCAAGTGCTTATGCTATCCATTTCGAAACAGAAAAATGATGCTTTGATATCGACAAGGAATAAAGATTATGGGAATCCACAACTGTCGAACAACAAGGCTACTGATCAACCTAGTAGTTCAATAACAACTTCGACCGAAATTGTGCTAGCCATCATCCCTAAGCTAATGATAAAGCCGTCAAAGGGAGTAGTACACAAATTGACATTTTATCCTCATGCATGAGCAACACAAAATTATAATATAGTAGAGGATCTGGCCTAATCGCCATCCGCTATGTCAACACTTGAAGTACTGTGAAATTTCCCCTCCCAAAAGCAGGCTCTATTATCAGCAATAGGTGGGATTGACCTAGTGGATTCCAATCTTGTGGCCTTTAATCATAAAGGATACGAACCTCAGTTACCAACTCAACTCACTTTCCTCGTACAAGTGAAAGCCATCAAAAAAATTGTTCATCGAACAATCATTGATGAGGGGGCATGTACATGCATTATGTCAATGAGTTGCTGCAAAAATTTAGGCTCACCACCCTTGTCAAGATCATCAACGACATTAAAAGCATTCGATGGATGGACATACACCCCATACGGGATTTTAAGTAACTTGTAAGTTGCACTGGGGGAAAGAAAGTAGAAATTGATGTTGAAGTTATTGATGGAAACCTCGATTAAAACATCCTACTGGGAAGGCCCTAGATTTATGCTATGGATGCTATTGTGTCAACATACTTTAGAAAGATTGCATTTCCCTTCCAGGGAGGAATTACAATTGTTGACCAACAAAACTTCCTCCCCAACAGTTCACAAGTTATAGGAAGCATTCCAATGATCCATGGAAGCTCCCAATCACTTCAAAATATCAGAGTAGGCCTCCTAAAAGACCCTACCTTAATGGGTACTTTTTTCCTACCGCCTCCAAATAATCTGGCGAAAGTGGCGACGGTGGAGACTTGAAATATGATATCTTCTATATCTACAAGTATTCAAAATATTTCCGAAAATTTTGTTAGCATGAATCATCGCCAGGTATTGCCTCCAAGCCCAATAGAAATATTGTAGCGATCGATTTTCTTGGTCTGGGGGGAAAACCCAAATCAACGCTCATCGAGTGTTTGGATAGATAAGTCTAAGGAATATGGCACCTCTTCAGATCCTTGGTTACATGTACATTTTATAGATGAAGAAATCATTCAGTCAATGATGATAGGAGAGGCACCATGGGAAGATTACCACCGTCGTTCCCATCTTCCGGATTACCATGAAGATTATTCCAACAACCTTAATCATCCTCTAGTTTATGATTTTCTATCAAATACTGTAAATACGGTGGATTCTGAGCAAAATCTGTCCAATATTGAAGAAACTATCGCCATAAATATCTTGACCAAACCTAATGTTGTAGAGAATATTCATGTCAGCAAATCTTGTTCTTCTTCAGAACTGGAAATATATTGCGCTCTCTTTCGCGAATTCAAAGATATCTTTGCATGGTCATACGAAGAAATGCCAGGCATTGACTTGAGCATAGTTGAACATGAAATCAAGATGTATCTAGATGTCAAACCAGTACGACAACGACTTCAGTAGGTACACCCAAAGAAAGCCGCTGCCATCAAGGCAGAAGTTGAAATTTTTTTACATGTTTGTTTCATTTACTCAGTTCCTCCAACTGATTGGGTATCAAATATTGTTCCTGTGATGAAAAAGTAAGGAACAATTAGAGTGTGCGTTGATTACAGGCATGTAAATCAACCTTGTCCAAAGGACAACTACCCTACACCCTTCATCAACTAGATAATTGATGAATGTGCCAGATGCAAAATCTTTTCATTCATGGATGGATTTTCTGGGTATAATCAAATAAATATCCACCCATAGGACCAGTAAAAGACTACATTTATATGTTCGTCGGGCACATTCGTGTACTGTAAAATACCTTTCGGTTTAAAAAATACTGGGGAAACTTTTTAGAGGGTAATGAGTTATGCCTTCCACGACATCAAACACATCGTTCAACCATATCTCAAAGATCTACCGGCTCATTTGCGAAGGCAGACTAATCATCTGCAGCATTTGAGAGCTATATTTCTACGTTGACGACACTACAAGATATGAATCAATCCACACAAGTGTGTGTTTTCCGTTGGTTCTGGTTGTTTTCTTGGTTTTGTAGCTTCTAAGGATGGAATTTGACTTGACCCATGTAAGGTTCATGCAATCATCGATATGCCTCCACCTTCGAATTTGCTTCATATTCAGAAACTCCAAGGGAAAGCAAACTTTCTGAGGAGGTTCATTCCAAATTACACTAAACTTGCTAAAGGTTATATGCGTCTTTTGAAAAAAGAAGTGCCCTTTAACTGGGATTAGTTTGCCCAAGCTTCCTTTGATGCTCTAAAAGAATCCCTAATAAAAGCATCATTAATGTACACTCCTGACTATCAAAAAGACTTTAACTTGTATCTAGCTGCAGCGGATATGACCACCGCAATGGTTTTAGTTCAAGAAGACAATGGAATCGAACATCCTGTCTATTATTTAAGTCAAAACTTAAATGATACAGAAAGCAAGTACTCCTATGTTCAAAAGCTGGCTCTTGCAGCTGTTCAAGCAGTACATAGATTTTGACACTATATCCTCTTTCACAAAACTACCATTTTATCAGATTGCAACCCTGTGACTTACATTCTGTTGCGTCAGTTACTTGGGGTCAAATATTCGAAATGGATAGCCATTTTGAAAGAGTTTGATCTGGAATTCGTAAAATCCAAATCAAAGAAATCTCTAGTTTTTGCGGAGTTACTATGTGACTTCCCATCGTCGTCCAATGATTCAACATCCAAAGCATCAATCGTGGATGAATCTTTGTTTTTTATATCGTCAAACGATCTGTGATATGGAGATATAATCATCTATCTCCAAACCCAAACATATGGGCCTAATACCTCTCGCTCAGAACAATGACGTACTTGATACCAAGCAAAAGACTACATGATCGTCGGTGATACACTTTATTGTCATGGTATCGATACAGTTCTGCGAAGGTGCCTCACCCATAAGGAGGCAAAAAAAGTCTTGAATGATTGCCATTTAGGCACGTGTGGGGGGCATCAATTTGGTTATGCTACGACGCAAAATATTATACGAGCATGATACTTTTGGTCAACAATGTTCAAAGATTGCATAATTGCAGTTAGAAGTTGCCATGCTTGTCAAATCTTCAACAACAAAACTAGAATACCACCCGCACTTTTGCATCCAGTAGTTGCTGTTAGGCCATTTTCCAAATGGGGCATAGATTTGATGACATGTAACACCACCTCGGCTGGGGGGCATGGGTATATCATAGTCGCAGTTGACTATTTTACAAAATGAGTTGAGGTGATGCCTACATTAAACAACATCGATGAAACGGCTGCTCTTTTCTTTTTCAATCATGTAGGCTCTAGATTTGGTGTTCCACAAGCTATAGTCATAGATGATGGATCACATTTCTGCAATCACATGATGGTTGAATTGGCTGCCAAATTAGGACTATCCCACGACAATTTTACTCCGTATTATCCGCAAGCTAACAGACAAGTTGAAGCCATCAACAGAGTCCTGCAGTACATGTTGCAAAGGATGATTGGAGTACACAAACGGAGTTGGCACCTAATCATGTACTTAGCCTTATGGGCATACCAAAAATCAGTAAGAAATGCAACCAGATTTACACCCTTTTAGCTGGTGTATGGCATGGAAGCGATCTTACCGATCCAGTGTGAAATTTCATGTCTCAAGCTCGCAGTCGACCTTCTCCCTAGAACTTTAGAGGAAGAGGCTCATTTCTTGGAATTATTCCAACTGGATGAAACCCCTCATGATGCCACCTTGGCTAACGAAGCTCATAAGAAATGAGTCAAGGCGCAATTTGACAAGAATGTCAAACCTCGTGTCTTCTCAGAAGGTGACCTGGTCTTACTTTATGATCAGGAATCCAATAAATTGGGAGCAGGTAAGTTACAATCATTGTGGATGGGTCCCTACATTGTTAAACGAGTTTTACCAAAAGGATCCTACAAGCTAGTAGATTACGATAGGATTCCACTATCGCAACCCCGAAACGGGCTATATCTTAAGCCTTACTATGCTTGACTAAGTGTAGTAATATCTTTATATGCTTTTGTTACATTTTTGTTTCAATCAAGAGTGATCATTTTGGTTAGGTAATCCAATTTTTCATTTGTTGCAGATGTCAGACCTATTGGAATAATTTTTTGGATACGCCGATGGAGCTAGTCATAGTACGCAAAACCTATCTTCTGTAGCCTAGGCCATTTTTGATCCAAGCAGTGAGTTAGTGAGTTTCAGAGGGGTATGTATTGGTCGGTCAACAAACAACATCGCTGAATATAGCACGTTGATAGAGCTTCTCTCTAATTCCATCGCACATGGCATATGCTGACTTATTGTCAGGCTAGACTCACAACTTATCATCCTACAACTTACTGGCATCTATTCCATTCGGAATCCAGCTATCTATCGTATGTTCCTAAGGGTCAGGATTTTGGAAAGGCAGTTTGATTTTATTCAATATCAACACATTTACAAAAACTTAAACACATTAACTGATTCATTAGCAAATTATGTGTTAGATAGACATTTGCAGCATTTGTAAAATAGAAGCATTTCAATCAGCATTTGCATCAGGATCATATAACTTAACCAAAATAAAGCTCCAAAAATCAAAAACATATATAACTGTTTATAGTTTTTTACAAAATGTTTTGTGTCCAGGACAAAAATCGTTCATACGACCCAAAAGCTCAAAATGAAAGAAAACACCCTAGACTAATGTTGTTGGTGATAACAAGTCACTGCTTGTGCGATCATACGTAAGAGCCTAGTCCATCGACTCGGCACGCCAGTAGTATGGCGCTATAATCTCAGAGGTAACTCGTCGGTCCTCACATACGGAATACCAAGGGTGAGATCCTCGATCTGATCCTGTAATACTACAAGGGTCTCGGCTACGTCTAGATCGTGAAGGACATCCCTCCCTACAGCCTCTCCTACGGGAACGACAACTGCTACCCTCGGGTGAACTGCTGGTCGCACTGGTCCAATATCTACACAAATATATGGGTTTGATTAGCCTTGATAACATTTAAAAAACACAAGAACATTATAAAAGCAATAAACAGAGATATAGTAAGATCTTTTTACCTATAACACCCCACTGCTCGTTAGCGGGCAACACCAAATCTAGGTCACCCCGGGAATCCATCCCAACATATGGATACTCAGCATAAACCATCTGCTGACAATTGAACCACTCAAAGATGGCATCAGAGAATGAAATCTATGACTGATGAGCATGTTTGGCCATAATATCAACCCATCTCTGAATTTGTGGTTCCGTCAGTGCTGGTATTCAGAGTGAAATGTACTGTGGCTGCATCAGTGGGATCCTCTCCAAGGCGAAAGCGGTCAGAATAGAACCATAACCAAACTTCTTGGATCTTCCATTCTTCACCTTGGTAAGCTATTCTTTTATCACCAAAAGTACTGCATCACACCAGTTGAATACCTTTGGTTCAAGGCATTCCAAGGCAATACTGCATATAGGACCTGTTGGCCAAGTGAAGAGCCATGCTACTAGCCAATCTAGTAAAGGTGAATAAGATAGTCCTTAAGAACCGGTCAATGACATCTCGAATACTGATCTTTCTGTCCCTGCTCAGCTGAGATCCATCTCTATAGAATCGGCGAATGTAATCCCTCGCAGATTCACCCCCATGGGCAGATCCTGATAATGAGAGAGGGGCACCACGTCTCGACAAACCGGTCAAGAAGTATACATCCTCAACAATCAAAGGGATGGATTTACCTCTAATCTGGAACACTTGGTTGGTAGGATCCCATGCATCGAGAAGATATTGCAACAGATTGATTTGTTGCCTCATACTGGATATGCAAAATAACTTGAGCAAGCCACAATTTTGCAATGTAGCAACTATACCTGGATCATGTAAGGCAATCATATCCTCTTCTTCATGCTTACGTTCATGCCATGTAACAACCATCTTGATCCAATGAATCTATGAAAAACAAACAAGGGAAGAATTAGGATCCTGATTTGGGCAAAAACAAGCAAAATTTCTATGAAAAAGTAGTGCATAAACTTTCCTCCTTGTACCCATCGCACCCTAGTTGTGTATAGGGTGGGATGTGTACTAATTGGCCAATGTCCAGCTCAGTATGTATCACACCTTTCGATGTATACTAGGTGCGATGGGGAGAGAAAAAAATGTTTAAACCCTTGGGGCCTAGAAAAGCAGGGAAAGATGCTCAGAATCAGAAAAGGAAAGAATGAAATTGAAGAGCCCAGGGTTAGCTCCTACCTGGTCCAAATGACGCTGAAAATAGTACACCAAATCTCTCGGAATCAGCTGATGAAAATTGAGGGGGAAAACATCTCTAGAGCTCCAACAATCCCAAATTTGAATGAAATGGTAAAAATGAGAGGTAAAACTACTTTTATGTTACTGTTCACGTAATTCAAGTAAGATGATGGTTTTTAACTCATTTTTCAAGCATGTATTTACATTTCTAATTAGTTTGATGGAGCAATTGAATAGGTAGTACGACTGTCAAAAGAACATAGTGTTAATGGTGAATTAAACATCTCTAACTATTATCACGAGCATGTTTACGCAAAGTTCAAGCTCATTAAAAATAAATCTAGCAATGAGCATATGTTCCCCTAGAGTTCATGCTCATTAAAAAATGAACCCACTTTCGGTAAATAACCTTTGTGATTGCATCGCTATCTGCTTTTAAGCCTTGGTCGTGTTCTTACCATCACCTCCACCTTTAGCTGATCATACGTCTCCACTTGATTATTTACCCTTTTGAGGAACAACTGCGACGAGTGATTCTATTAGCCACCTTCTTTACACTACCATGATTGAAAAGTTCAAAACTTACTTGGAACCAACTGCTACCCAAAAATTTCACTCGTTCCTCAAAAATGAGTCTCTTTTAAGCCCTTTTTAGACTCGTAAAATATAAAAATATTGTCGAGCAATTGGCCTCTCCAGCTAGTTAAAGTGATTGGAAGTGTCATCCCTCCTGTATATTTTAATCTTTTTGGCCTTGAGGGATCATTACACAAAAATATCGAGTGCTTGTCTTTTTTAGCTTGCTAAAGTGATCGGAAAAGTCATCCCTTTTGTATTATTTTATACTTTTTCGGACTTAAGGGATTATACTACGAAAAAGGACTATTGGAGTTTCCTTTCTGTCTCTTTTCAGACTCCCTAAAACTAAAAAGGACTGAGTTATCTTTGTTGTTTAACTCGTTAAAACAATAGCGACAAACTTGTCCATAGGGACAAGAGCGAGTTTCACTGTCGCTAGGCTCGCTAAAACATAGCGACAGGTTTTCCCAAAGGGAAAATTATAGGACAAGAATATGTTATCCTCCTCAAGCTTGACAAAAATAAAGAGGTACTGGTCAGCAATGTCTGGGGAAAATTGGGAAGAAAACTTGAAGAACTTCATTAGTAGCAGGTCGCTCTTGAACATGACACTTTCACTCCATCACCATGATTGAGTCGGGTTGGGTTATTATGTTCACCGGTCATCTCACCGTTGGTCCTCCGTACCATCCATTTTTGGGGTTAACGCTACCAATCCATTTCAGTGTCGCCAATATGTTCAAGAGAAGTCGCTCAGAGAATTCACCAACTTAGCTAACGCCTCATCCGCTGCAATACCTTCATGCTCCATTCTTTCATGACCGCCACCCTAAACATTGTATCATCAGATCGTTTTCACCTCCACAAAATCATTTTCTTCGTTCCGTGTCATAGATGTGGGATTCATTAAGGTCTCCTACTACGGGTCACTTCTTGTTGACATGAGCTCATTATCCAAGAATTTGACTTAGGAACAACCCTTTTAGTACTTTGAAGCTTGCATGCCTCAATGGCAAGTTTCTGACTTCCAGCAACATGTTTACATCAATGGCTGTCGACCGAAATATTTTGCGTGGTGTTCAACATCGACTCATGTATTCACACCACGTGAATTGTACTGCAGTATCTTGAGGGTAATTATCATTTTCGGTGATCCCTCTCACGCCTGTTAACAACTTACATCATTGGCTGGTAATCAGGCGATGTCTTTCCATGTTCTACTTTAGAACATATTTTCACATGGATCGACTTGTACATCAGGCAAAGATTGAACGAGCTTGAAGACCTCAGATCTAGTTTCATCCATCTGGGTTGTGATATATTCAGGAAAATAAAGACATCAAATGTACTCTATAGTTGCACAGATAATCATCCAAGCTAAAGGATGATGGCTCTACCATAATCATCAGTCTACCACACAGACAATTGTCTATCCTATGTACATGAAAATGAATTTATAAAGGTGAGCATGGGGATGCCCGCCTCAGCTAGATCATGAAAATATTATGAAGACAATGTATTGTATTGTATCTTATTACAGGTCACCTTCCAGTTCGAAAAACCTTGGATCCTCATGATAAAGCATTTCACCCAACATCAGAAGATTTATGACCTCATACTTTAGGGGGCAACTGTTATAGAAATATTTGGGCATTGCAACCCCAATCACATATGTCCATAAACCAAGGGATTCTAAACCCATAAAAGTGTTGTTTCATACCCTAAAGGAACAAGGTCAACTGATTACATCATTTCCCAAAAGTTCTCCCTGAAAACCTGCTCAGAATTGGTATAAACTGGACCATACAGACTGCTCCATGCTAAGGGTGCGATGCATCTCACCTGCTACACACAAAGGGTGCGATGCATACTAAAAATCCCTTCTGTAAGGTGCAATGAGTGAAAGCAGACAAATGGAAGAGGCAGTTTGCTAGGTGGAAACCCATAGAATCTTCTAGAAACTGTTCATATGACACTTGCCTCTCTGAATCGATCAGGGATGAGTAAGAGATCATGAAATCTCAAAGTGGAACCAAGAAATATCAGTGAAATGACACTAATTAAAATCCCAGAAGTTGACTCACCCCCCTGCAAATATCTATATATGGGTCCCTCATCCTAGAGATCTAGAGGCTAGAATTTTGTATTTTGTAAGGAAGTGTTGTTGGTTTCTCTATGAAACATTGTATTGTTGGGTGATCTAGTCTTTTCATGAGGTGAAGAGGGATTTCATGCTGGGAGGATGGCATTGGATCAGATAGTTGGGTTGTAATCCTCTCTTCTACTACTTCTATCAATAAAGCTATTTGAGTTTTCCTCCATATACTTGTATATCTCTGAATCTTGTATTTGTGTATGCATTTGTATGGTTAATGTACATCTGATCCTATATTGTTTGTGGTTATAGATCTCTATGATTTGATGTTATTTTGCTGCTTTGACTCTACAGGTGTTCTTCGAAGCGGGACAAGTGAGGAAGGAGTGGTGAAGCTCTGTCAAAGGAGAGAGGCAACAAGTAAGGAGCCAAGCGAAAGACTAAAGTTGGTGCTCTCTACTTCTCTCTCATCTATCTCTCATAAAGGAAAACACAAGTAACTTTGAATTCTTTGTTTCTAAGATAGCTACCTGTCTTAGTGGGACCAAAAAATTTGAATAGAAACTAGTTTTCCCGGAAACACGATACTCCACTTGATTTTCCGTTACTTGTCTTCCCTTGTTGCCAGTCACCTATGAGAGTGAATGACGATGTACTTGATCTGAATGTGATGACCCATTGATTAACCTCCCAGACTGCTCCTTGGGTACTCTTCTTCCTCGCTGACCCTCGAGCTACAATGGGGTTGTATAATGGAGGAATACAATAGCTGGTAGAGGAGAGCACTCCTTGGCTCAAGAGTCCCCTCTCTAAAATCCTCTACCTCACCAAACTTACTATAGTTTCGTAATCACTACTCTGATAGTCTCATCCATCCAACAATAGGGTTCCCAAAATTCCCCTCTCCCATGGATTGCCCTTCTTTTATAGGAGTCCTCATAGGTGACAGTTGTCATGTCATGCATAATTAATTATTTTTTTATAATTCAATAGTTTGATTATTCACCCACCCATGTGTCACTCTCTCATCCAAGGTCTCCAAAATTATTTACTTAAATTTTAATTTAAAACTAATATTTTCCTCACCTCAACAAGATTCCTATTTCTTCTCCTAGTTTCCCCTTGATCCCCCTTTTTACTCCTTAATTTGTGTTCATTACTAAAGTCAATTAATGAGTCAAGATTTCATCCCCTATCTACTCCCTAGTTTAACTCAAGTTATCTCTTAGATGGATATTCTTATGTTGGTTGTTTCCACATGGAGGTTCTCTCCATTTCTCTAATTTTTAATTTATTAATCTTATTTTAATTCACCATCCCCTTCTCTTAATTAGATTTAATTATTTTAGGATTAATCTTTATCCTTACAATTATGTCCCTCTTTCCCCTTTTACCTAATTAAACTACATAACGTACCTACTATTTTCCAACATGGGAAGGGGAGAGTTTTTAAGGTAACATATTTTATTTCTTCCTATGATCCTCTTAACCCAAGTTTTATTTTTGGTTTAATTACCTCAGTTTCTAACATCATTTACCCTTGATGCAAATTTAACTAGTTTTCATTTCTTGATTATATTTATTAATTAATTTATTTTTAATGATTCCAAGGGTGCCAAGTTTGGTCGTTCCCTTCAAGAACTTCCTTTGAAGTTCCAAGGGTTCCACGCCTAATAGTTTATTTGTGATGCTAAGGGTGCCAAGTTGGTCGTGCCCTTCAAGAAATTCCCTTGAAGTTCCAAGGGTGCCACACCACTTGCCCTTCAAGCATTCAGTGACTACGAAGGGAAAGTATAGGTGCAACGTCATAGACCACTATTATCTCTTATGTTGCCTGCTATAGTCAGACTAATGGTGTCGAGGATTAAGGAATCTGCCTTGATGCGTGCCCCCCGGTAAAATCCTCATGAGAAACCCAACTTTGAGACCTTCCCTCATGACATTGTGATCTTCAAGGCGAAGGTGTTTCAACCTTTCCAGTCCAAGTCACGGCGGGAGTTCTAGTGGGTGATATCAAGGACACTGTCCCACCCCTCCCATGTAGTTCCATCCACTTGTACAACCCCATCACTCGTATGTGAATCACTCGGCCAAGCAACTAATTTGTGCCTGCAACCACTAACATCTCATCAGAATATAGATAAACATATATAACAAGTGTCAAAATTGACTTTGAATTTCAAAGATAAAATAATATAATTTTTTTCATCAAACCTGTTGTCGTCAACTCATCATATGCGAGTGCCTCTGGTGGTTTCTTGCCATACTCAATAATCATCAGTAAGAAGGTTTCTTAGTGTTAGTCATTGTCATAATAGCATCATTAAAAACACCTAGTCATTCACATCATTGTTCATAGTAAGCCCGAACTAATGAAAGTAGGTAACATAGGGGACACATCCATCATAGCTATCATCATCAAAACATCAATGGAAACATACATATCCATCAATCTATCAACATCGTAACATCAATAGAAATATACCTATTTATCAAATTTATAATCATCATGATTTTAATAGAGAGCATACATATCCTTTGCCGCCATCATCATCATATATTCAATAAAGACCAAACTTAACCATTTATTGTTACAATCATCATAATATCAATAGATAACATACATAACCATTCATGCTATCTTCATCATAATATCAATGGAAAACATACATAAACATCACAACCATGAATATCTCAATCACTAATAATAATAGCATCATGTGTCTGGATCCTCAACTTGAGGTCCTAAAAGAATAATGTGTGGGCCTTAGAGCTAAATAAATGTTAGTGTCATATCACTGTCAGTCAACTAGAGCGGGAACTACACCAAAATTCCTTAAAATGACCTTCAACATTATCATGATCATTTAACTTGATTCATTGATTGGCTATATTTCCTTCTTAAAAGACATCATTCTTATTTGATGTTTAATTTTATCATTATTGTGTTCTTATATGGAAATACTTCTATGATTCCACAACCATTTTCCACAGGGTTATTTATTCATGAGATACCTTGAGAGTACCAAATTATTCATTCATCAATATTCCCTAAATCCAAAATCTTTAATAATGTTATACCTTAAGTATTTTTATCACTCACCTTAATTATCTATCTAATATTATTTTACGTTCATCTCATCATCCCAAGTTGGTCATAGTTATGAGGGATACCATTCATTATCATCATTTGAAACTATGTAAGTTTCTCATATACCCTTCCCCCATAGTGTAAATTCTCAAATATATGCTATTATTATTGGATCACTTAGAAAATTTACTTTCCTTCTTAAAATTGTTTTCTCTTTATAATTATTTTTCCATCATGATATTCTAATAATAAGTTTATTATCCTTATAGGAAATTTCCTACTATCTTCAAAAATCCCTTATGTATAATCTTTCTAATAACTCAACGATAATATTGTGAATGTATTCTCAAGGGTTTTTCCCAGATCCAATAAGCTTGTCCACCAAAAATATATTCCCACAATTTTTGTTGTGTTTTGAACCAATTAAGCACCAAAGGATCACAATTCTATGACATAAAAGGGAAATCTCACAAAAAAACTGAATTCTTCAATATCTATAAGCATGCCACTACCTTGGTTAGTCAAATCATCCAATTTGCAATCCATTCTCATTTTTCAAATAAAATATTATTGTGATTATGATTATCCTCAAAATCCTAATTAGGGTATGCTAATAATAGTTGTCATGATAATTTTTATGATGGTTTTATGTTTCAAGAATATCCATTTCATTATGATTTAAACTATTCATATTTCAATAATCATCATGATTTCATCTTATAAAATTCCAATCACTCAAGACTGTCAATATAATAAGGCTTTGACCAAATTTCAAGTAGCTTATTCCATTAATGATCTATTTCTCTAATTCAAAAATATCATTCCTTTCCTTAAAAAAGTAAGAGATCCTAATTCTAACTTAAGAAAAAAGAAAAATTTCCATTTAATTGTTGATGAATGGATGCATTATATTAGCACTTTCAAGGAGATTAAATATCTTCAAACCAATTCCCAATTAACGATGAAATTTATACCATGCAAATTATATTTTCCCTTAGATGAAAAGATACCATGATCATTTATAAACATTTGTCCTCCTATATTCATCCAAATGGAATACCTCAATATAATGAAGCCTTCACCACCTTTTATTCATACCCACTCTCAATTCTATGGATGTAAAGATGCTAGAGATTTTTATTTTTTAAATAATACAACCTTACCTCAATGAAGTACTTACCCTGAACATGAGAGGTTGTTCATTAGGATTATGTTTAGTTTGCCAAGAAATAAGAGGTTATTCATCATAACAATCTTTAGTTTGCTAAGAAATAAGAGGTTATTCATAAAAATAATATTTAGTTTGCTAAGGAAGATACTTATTGGGTTTCTTATTTGCTACTCTAGGATGTGATAGGGGTTGGACACCTAAATCCACTACTTAGTGGTGACTGAGAAAGGTTGCCAAAGATTCCCTCCTTTACTATCATAACACCATGATATTGTTGTGTGGCCTTCTAACCAACATGCGGTTTAAGGGCTATAGTGATAGAAGTTTGTGGAAGCCTTGAGATCCCATAAGCTAAGAGAACATTTAGTTCAAATATATCCTATACAATTTTATAACTCTTCTTAAAAGTTTCATGGGAATCGATTTGATTTATTGCATAGGTTCCTTCTTCGTATCCAATGTTTATTCCTTTAGATATTTCATCATCTACTATCTATCTATCTATCTATATATATATATATATATATATATATATAATATATATATATATAACACCACCTTATAATTTAGAAAAAAAAATAACTCCACTTAATTTCTAAATCTATTTAAAGTGAAAATAAACATAATAAAATTTTATACTATTTATTTCTCTAAGTAATTGATTATTTTCTAAAATTATTATAAAAACATAATAAACACCCCTATTGTGATTAAAAAGCTGAAACAAATCTAATTGTTAAATCTATTTAAAGGAAAAATAAACATAATAGAAAGCAAGTGTTTGATGAGATAAGGTTACATTGTGAGTAGTGATGATCAGATCAGATCAACATGAAATATAGGGTAGCAATGATTAGAATAGATCAACATGCAACAATGATCAGTTCGATAGTGACGTAACATGCAAAGTTCACATCGGCAGTGAAGGTGAGAAACATGTAGCAGTGAAGATGATTGAAATGCAACAGTGAAGTTGACCAACATGCAGTAGTGAATAGGAAAGTAGTGATTGGCATGTAGTGATGGTGATCGACATGCAGTGAAGGTCATCCATTGTTTAAAGTAGTGAGCGACATGCAGTGAATCATGATTGACATGTGATAATTAACATGAAGTGAAGCACTGTATCTAGAGCGATATAAGTAATAGGGCTTGATCAAGGAGCCGATACATCCCTAAGATCCATCGTTGGATATGAAGGAAGGATTCATCACCTTTATTCGTGGGATCTAGTTGTTTTGAATGTCTCTAACAGGAATTCAGGTATTAAGCTCAATTATTTATCTTGCATTTTTTCCCTCTTTAGAGTCACCATTATGGGTTAAAAATGGACAAGAGACACTATATTACATTGAAATGAACCATCTAGGTAAAGTGAAAATTACTTCTTCAATTAAAGCAGGGAAGTGGGTTTGGGTCAATGGCAAGTAGTTTTGGTGTATTTTAAAACACAATTGCATGTTTAAAATGGGAAAAAATAAGGAGCAAGCAGTCTCAAAGGAAAATATTTTGGTCCTTTGTAATAAAAAATGCTCAAATAAGTCAACTTTGCATGATTTGAAGGCTAAACCTCCCCATTGGTCAACACTACTACTATTATTTTTATTAGGGAAGAGGTCGAGATGGGTATTAAGAAGTTGGGTACTAGAAAAGTAAAAGACTAAGTTGAACTTCAAGTAGAGTATCTAAAGTGGGACTTGAAAACTCTTGCACCTCACATTATGAAAATATTTAACAACATTATTTAGCATGGGTTTCCTACATATTGGAAAACTAATATAGCAATACCTCTTTTCAAGAGTGGTGACATCAATAATCCCTCAAATATATAGGACCATAATGATAAATCCTTTGTTCTCAAAACTATTTGGAAGTATGGTAGAAAATAGAAGTAACAATTTGGCAGAAGGAAGGGGTAAACGTGCTAAAGCGAAAGCGAGATTTATACCCAATAATTCCATGGTTGATATGGTATAAAATTAAGACACATAATTGAAAAGGTGTGGGAGGAAAGGGAGGAAGTTTCTTTCTACTTTGTTGATTTTAAGAAAGCTTTTGACACAATATCTAGGGATAAATTTGGCATAGAATGGATGAACTTGGGGTTCCTTTACATCTAAGAGTAGTTTCCTTAGGTTATATGAAGAGGTTAAGTAAAAATCAAAACTTTAGCTAGCATATCTTGAAAGTATTAGGAGTGATATCAGGGTCAAGCAAGTGTGTCCTTTGTCACCTACACTTTTTAGTCTATATATTGACAAACTTGAAGAGTGGTTAAACAATCAAGATGGTGATTGTTCCCTTTTGGATGATTTTGTGATAAGCCTTCTTTTGTATGCATATGACCTTATTTTGATTGTTGAATCTGGTCATGGTTTGGTAGAGCACTTACTTTCCCTTGATGTTTTTTGTAAAACTGTGGGGATGCAAGTTAACATTAGCAAGATGAAAGTAGTGGTTTTCTCTAACAAAAGAAATAATAATCAACATAAGTTCTACTTTGAAGACAATATTATTGAAGAAGTAGCATATTACAATTACCTTGGATTTGGATTCAATAAAAATCTAAGTTGGGGAAGTTGCAAAAATAAGATAACTTTAGGAGGTTGGAAAGCATTTTATGCTTTTCAAACTAAGTCAAGAGAGGCAAAGTTATTGGAATAGAAGAATACCCAAACTCTTTTATGGATTTCAGTGATTTTGGTTGTTCTCTATGGGTGTGAATTGTGGGATAGTATCACCTCTAACTTATAGTAGAAGCAACTTAAGAAAATCCAAAAACGTTTGATTACAAACAAGTTCAAAATTAAAAGTTCGGTCCCTTATGATATCATGCTAAGTGAAATGGGGGATATCCCTATTAAATCACTTGATATGGTGAAAATATTAACATATTTTAAAAGGGTAGAGAAAACAGTAGAGGATAGATGGCCTAATATTTTCTTCAATAAAATTTTGTGCAAAAGCAAGAATACTTAGGTGTGGAAAAACATCAAATGGTTTAATGAATGGGATATGTACTTGAACATGTGTCCCACGAATGGTAAATAGATAAAATATTTTATTATTGATAAGATCCACAAGTGCATTTGGGATAAAGGGATAGGGAAATAGAAAAAGTATTAGATTGAAGAGTTGAATCCTACTTGAAACCATCATCAAAAAGTGTACATACGGGTCAATATATCATGGAGAGCCAAAATTGTCATTTCTTAGGTAAGAACTAACTCTCCCCAAGCACATTGCTAAGTATTTGACACCAACAGATCTCAACCCAAGCTACATCAAACATGCATTAATAGGATCATGGAAACACATATCAATAACACTCACCAATAGAGGATCCACCTATATCGAGTTGTTGAAGAAGGCCAACTCCTTCACCAGGGCGCGTGGTTCACTGGGGACCAAGTACAACAAAATTTTCCTCACCTCATGGAGGCTCTGCACACAAATAGGACCATTTCTTCCTATGGGGGAAGGAATGATCCAAATGGATATGAGTGGCCGCCCACCTATTCCACCTAGACCTCTAGCTGGTTTCATCAGTTTCCATGATTATAGAAGAATTTACTATTTTTAGAAGTTTTCTAAGTCCTGAACATCTAGAGTTGTGCTGACCCCCTAAACGACATTTTGTTAAGGTCCGCAACAAAACCAAAGGCATAGGTAGGGGCCCATAATAAATCCTTTGGTAATCAAAGAGATATTTCCAATAAGGTATTGTATGTGGGAAACGATGATCATATGACCAAGTAATGACCCTAAGAAATTGGCTGCCCAGCTAACCCCAACAGGACCCACAAACTCTTGGCGTTCCATCTCCTTGGGTTATGGTTTTGGTTATTTATAGTTTTCCCTTGTTGTTAAATAATAAAAATTCCCTGGATCCTCATTTTAATATATTTTAGAGGCATGTAGCCTCGAAATCTCTTCTCAGAGATAAGCTATCATCGCCCGAGTTAGTTTATTTCCCTTCTACATGTAAACATCTTTCAATTCTTTGATATTAATGAAATGAATATTTATTTCTGTAGTGTCTCTGTGTTTATGTTCATATCTGTATTCAGTTGCATTCCTTCATAAGTTTGGATCATTTATGCCCATTTATGTACTTGTTATCACAATTTTGTTGGGTTGTGTTATATTCTTTCCACGACTAGCCCACGTAGTTAACCAGGGGGTTAGAGGGGGGGTAGAGCCCCCATTTGTTACGCTGATTATGTAGCGCGGGGGGGGTCACAGGGGGTTTGAGGTGTACCCGTATCCCCATTTTATAGGGTTCGGGGCAACGCCCCGGAAAATTTTGGTTTTGGACCCTATGTTAGGATGGGGGGACCCACTTATGGTTTTGTGCATGATTTTCACACATGTTTTTGGACGCGATGGTTTTTGATCCATGGTATTAGACATGATGGTTTTTGGTCCATGGTATTGGATGCTTTGGCATGTATAAATATGTATTGTAACATTGAAAGGAACATAATGAATAATCAAGCTGGTAGTCTTGGTTTTGGAATCCAGGGGAAATCTTTGTGTATATGTTCTTTTATGTGTTATGCTCTTGCATTATTTATTTTCTGTGTTTTAGAATTCATATGCAGGTAATTTTTGTACGGGGTTAAAATGCACATTTGGTATCAGAGAAATTTTGGCTTCAAGGGGACGCCTTTGTTGTTGAGCAGTTTCGCTCGGGCTTGTGGTAGACCCTGTTCAGTGGGAGATCTGCGAGATCGATTCTGGTGGTGAAAGAAGATGGCGAGTAGTGGAAAGATAGAGATCAAGAAATTTAATGGTCAGAGTTTTGAGTTGTGGAAACTCAAGATGGAGGATCTGTTGGTGGATAAAGATCAGTGGATCACGATAGATCCGGGTACTAAACCAACGAGAGTGTTTGATGAATAATGGAGGAAGTTGGATTGGAAGGCAAAGAGCATAATACGATTATGTGTCTCAGATTCAGTATAGCTGAATGTATCAGGGGAAGCTACGGTGAAGGCTTTGTAGGACAAGTTAGGGACTTTGTACCAATCTAAGTCTCTAGTGAATAAATTGTTCCTGTGGAAAAAGCTATATAACCTGAGGATGAAAGATGGAGACTTGGTGACAGAGAATCTAAATGCATTTAATACTTTGATAATTCAGTTAGAATATGTTGATATTAAAATTTTAGATGAAGATAAGTGCATCAATTTGTTGTGTTCTCTATCAGATTCGTGGGATAGTCTGGTTATTGCAATAGGTAGAAATGCAATTGCCTTGCAGTTTGATGAAATAGTCTCATCCTTGCTAATGGAGGAGATGACATGGAAAAATATGGAGAGCCAGAATGGTGATGCCTTGTTTGTATGAGGACGATCCCAAAACATAAGCAAAAATAAGTCATCGAGTGGGAGATCTAAATCTCCAGGAAAACCTATAAAGGTGGTGTGCTGGAAATGTGGAAAGGAAGGGCACTACAAAAGGGACTGTAAATCTAAATCTCCTGATAAAGGAAAGGTATCTGATGATGCTCCTTCTGCAGAGGCAAAAACCACCTCAGATGAAGGTGGGGATGTGTACTTGGCTTCTCCAAGTACACATGTAGATCATGAGGCATGGTTGGTTGACTCAGGTGCATCCTTTCACTTCACTCCCCATAGAGAGTGGTTCTGCGAGTATGAGAAATACGTTGGTGGTGATGTCTTCTTAGGAGATGATAGGAAGGCTAGAATCATTGGTCACGGAAAAGTAAAGTTGAAGTTGCAAGGTGGAAGGGTTAGAACCTTTCCGGGTGTTCTGCATATTCCTGCGTTGGCCAGAAATCTGATTTCTGTAAGCAAGTTGGATGATGCAGGTGTAAAGACAGTGTTCGAGAAGGATACCTGCAAGATGGTTCAAGGAGCACTGGTATTGATGCGGGGAGTTCGCATTGGAACTCTATACAAGCTGCAAGGTAGCACTGTTGTTGACGGGTGCAATAGTTCTATGGTTCCTGAAAATGGAGCAGAAAATATAGTGGTGTCTGGAGAGAAGACCATGTTGTGGCATCAAAGGCTTGGACATATTGGAGAGAAGGGCTTTCAAATACTTCATGGTAAAGGTATGGTATAATGTATGAGTAATAGCTCTCTGGATTTTGATTTCTGTGAAAATTGTGTATATGGGAAGCCGAATCGGGTGAGTTTCCCCTCTGGTGGTAAGAGGACGAAACAAATATTAGAGCTTGTGCACAGTGATGTGTTTGGACCTGTGAAAGTTCCATCACTGGGTAAGTTTGTGTAATATGTATCATTTATAGATGACTTCTCAAGGAATACATGGATATATTTCCTTAAGAAGAAATCTGAAGTCTTTGATAGGTTTAAAGAATTTAAGGCTCTTGTGGGAAATTTGACAGAGAAGAAGATAAAGGTGTTGAGGACAGATAATGGTGGAGAGTTTTGTAGCAAGGAATTTGAAGAATTCTGTAAGAAGTGTGGTATAGCACGGCAGAAGACTACTCCATATACACCTCAGCAAAATGGAGTCGTAGAAAGAATGAACAAGACGTTGATTGAAAGGGCAAGAAGCATGCTCAGTGGTGCCGGGTTAGGACAGGAATTCTGGGCAGAGGCGGTGGATACTGCATGTTACTTGGTCAACAGGTCACCTTCATCAGCGTTGGAGATAAGACTCCACAAGAAGTATGGACTGGTAAGAAACCCTCTCTTTCACATCTGAGGGTATTTGGATGTGATGCATATGTACATGTTCCAAAGGAGAAACGAACCAAGTTGGATAGTAAATCTGAAAGTGCATCTTTATTGGGTATAAGGATGGTTTAAAGGGTTATAAGCTTTGGAACCCAGTCACACGGAAGGTTGTGTACAGTCGAGATGTGGTGTTCAGAGAGGTGAAAGATGTTATTAAACATGAAGTCCAACCAAAGGAACCTGTGAAGATAGAGTTGAACTAAAGGAGGAAGAATCAGACTCTGTAGCGCCACAAACTCCGGGTGTGAGAAGATCAGTTCGAGAAAGAAGGCAGCCAGAAAGGTATAGTCCATCTGCTTTCTGTTCAAATTTTGCTTTGTCTGTTACTGATGATGATCCCATAACTGTGAAGGAATCAGTGGATTCAGAGGATGGAAAACTCTAAGAGGCCATGGTTGATGAAATGGTATCTTTGCACAAAAATGAGGCTTAGGATCTGGTGGAGTTGTCGGCTGGAAGGAAACCCATTAGAAGCAAATGGGTGTTCAAGAAGAAGACAAATGCAGAAGGAAAGGTGGAGAAATACAAAGCTCGATTGGTAGCAAAAGGTTATTCCCAGGTGCCGAGAATTAATTTTGGTGATATTTTTTCTCCTGTTGCTAAGGTAAATTCTATTAGATTAATTTTATTTGTTACTACTGCTTTTGATTTTGAGGTAGAACAGATGGAAGTGAAGAAAACATTTCTTCACAGGGATCTGGAAGAGGAAATATACGTGAATCAAGATGAAGGCTTTGCGGTGAAGTGCAAGAAAGAATTGGTATGCAAGTTAAAGAATTCTCTGTATGGATTAAAACAGTCACCAAAAATGTGGTATAAAAAATTTGATACATTGATACGGGGACTTGGCTTCACCAGAAGCAAAGCAGATCACTGTGTGTATTTTAAATTAATTGGTTACCATGTTATTTATCTGGTCTTGTATGTGGATGATATGTTGCTTGTTGGAAATGACAAAGAAATTATCGAGGATTTGAAGACCCAATTGTCCTCCAAATTCGACATGAAAGATCTCGGTGCTGCAAACTATATTTTGGGCATGGAAATTAAAAGAGATCGGGCAAAGAGGAAGCTCTGGTTAAACCAGAGGAAGTATGTCGAGACAATATTGCAGAGGTTTAATATGCAGGATAGTAAACCGGTGAAGGTTCCTATTCTTGTAGGTGTGAGGTTATCTGCTGAACAGTGTCCCAAGACACAAGAAGAGGAAGAGGACATGTCTTGTGTTCCATATCCAAGTGCAGTTGGTAGCTTGGTGTATGCAATGGTTTTTACTAGACCAGACATTGCACATGCAGTGGGAGTTTTGAGTAGGTTTATGTCAAAACCAGGGAAGGAGTATTGGACAATAGTGAAGCGGGTTTTCAGGTATTTGCGTGGCACTAGTGATTATGGTTTGTGCTACCAAGGAAGATCAGGATTGGACAGAGTGTTGGATATTCGTGGCTTTGTTGATGCAGATTGGGCTGGAGATCTGGATCAGAGAAGATCTACAAGTGGGTATGTGTTTAACCTATTTGGAGGTGCAGTTAGTTGGATGAGTAAGAAACAATCTGTAGTGGCACTATCAACTACAGAGGTAGATACATGGCAGCCATTCATGCAAGCAAGGAAGTAGTTTGGTTGCAGAGATTGTGTTCAAGTATGGGGTTAGTACAGGGAGCTATAAGGATAGACTGTGGTAGCCAAAGTGCAATTTTCTTGGCAAAGAACCTTTCTTATCATTCAAAGACAAAGCACATTGATGTTCAGTATCATTTTGTGAGGGATATTATAGAAGACAAAAATGTGTTGATGGTAAAGGTGGACACTTTGAAGAATACTGTAGATGCATTGACAAAATTTGTGAGCTCTGAGAAGTTCTCTTGGTGTAGAGAGACAATGGGTGTTTCAGGGCTAGAAAAATGACTAAGCTCTCTTGTGGGCCCCTGTGGAAATAAAACAACAAGTGGGAGAATGTTGGGTTGTGTTATATTCATGACTAGCCCACGTAGTTAACTGGGGGGTTAGAGGGGGGGTGGAGCCCCACTTTATGGGGTCCCGCTGCCTCGGAAATTTTTGGTTTTGGACCCTATGTTAGGATGGGGGGACCCACCTATGGTTTTGTGCATGATTTTCGCACATGTTTTTGGACACAATGGTTTCCGATCTATGGTATTGGATGCGATGGTTTTCGGTCCATGGTATTGGATGCGATGGTTTTCAGTCCATGGTATTGGATGCTTTGGCATGTATAAATATGTATTGTAACATTGAAAGGAGCATAATGAAAAATCAAGCTGGTAGTCCCGATTTTGGGATCCAAGGGAAATCTCTGTGTATATGTGTTATGCTCTCGCATTGTTTATTTTCTATGTTTTAGAATTCGTATGCAGGTAATTTCTTTACGGGGTTAAAACCTACAAATTCAAACATATTCCCTTTGTTCTTCTTTTATCTGTTTACTGAGAAGTCAACCCTTTTGGTTTATGAGATAGAGCATGATTTTCTTTAAGTTATTTGTGACCAACTTTCTAGTGGTCATATTTTTACTTTCAACTTTTTTTTGTATATTGAAAGTATTCTCTAGCGTTTTAGGTTCAAAGAGACACACCTCATGTTGGATGCTTCCTTTTAAAACTCTCAAATAGTTTTGAAAAATTATCCTCTAAAACACTCTTCACCCTCGGTCTCAAACTTTTTGAATTATTGAATGTGATTTGTAATTGGATATTTTTGTCAAAGATTTATGAATTAACTAAAAAATGTATTGTATTTAATATAGCCATAAAGTGATATAAACTCCTTTTTAAAAATAGATCAAGATATAACATAATCCTTTTTCCATTCTCAAAACTATTGATACTATACATATTGATCTTATTCTAAAAACATGGTTGCAATATTTACCAATTTTAAGGCTGCCACTTGGTGTAGATCAAAGTATTGCTCCATCTAGAATATCCATGTTAAAGGATCATTGGCATCAAACTTCCTATTTTGTCTTTGAGATGTAGTAGTTCCTTGGTGATGACTTGAATCCATAATTATGTGGATCTTGGATTGAAAAGCCTTGATTATGGTTCTATGATTCAATATTTGTGCTCACCAATTGTGATAAAGTACTCATATGTGATTGAGCCTCAACACAATTCTTCTCCTTATTTTCATGGTTTCTTATGAGATTTTGTAATAAAATGTTTTTTTTTCCCATATTTTCACTTATGGATTTATATAAGAAGAGCTTCGGCGTAAATCACATGAAAAGGACAATTGTCGACACGTTTCGAACCAACTAATGTGGTTCATCATCAGGACGAGTTGAAGATGCAGATCCAGATCAGCGTGTTAAATAGGCAGAGACTCCAACAGCTAGAATAACAGCTACTTTTCCACTCAAGAACACCAGTCAAACTTCCTCTAACCGAAGCTCTTCTTATAAAAATGACCGATCACAGAAGCCTCAATTCTACAATTATGGATTTATTTTTATTATTTTCATTCATATCCTTTTCCATTTCATACATAATCTTTTGTTCCATATATCCAACCAATCCTTTCACCAATGACAATTCAGTAGTCATAATATCCCTTGTTTTCTTAAATTGACTTTCCAATGTGGATAACCGATATTCAAAGCCTTTTGTTTCTCAACAAGTCATGAATGGGGCTTGAGGAGGTTTAATTGGTATAGTAACTTTGTTTGGAGGTATGTTGGGAAATAATAATAGTATTCCTATTTATCACAACTTTAATTCACAAAAAAAGGTTGTATCTTCTAATCAAAAGTTATGTCACTTGCAAGTTATGTACTTTTAAAATCTTAGTTTGGAGAATATCTACATGACTGCACTTTATCTTGATATATCTATGATATTTGAACCCCTTTGAATATAAAATTTGGATTTGTAATACTTTGATATGTTTTCTCGGCAATTACATAAGCCTTATTGAAATTTGATGTGAGAAGTGAAAGTTATAAGAACTTTCCAAATATTTTTATTTTTATTTTTTGCATATTCCGAAGAGAAAATTTGTATAGAAATACATGTGTCCAATTATTTAAATATAATTATGAAAATTTTACTTGATGTATTTTTGTATGTCTCTTTAGATCTCTAAAACATTTATAGTCTAGATAGTCCTAGAAAGAAGTTATATAAAAAATACCAAGTTGACTCATTTGAAACTAATTTCATGACCATTTAAAAACCCTCACTTACATGGGGCATATATTCAAATGTATATCAAACCAAAGTCTAAATTTTTTACCATAAGTACCTAGAGATTTCTCCTTCATCTCCTAGAAATTTCACAATATGAAACATCCTTGAAAATTCCAAGCTAACTTGTTTAAAATTGATTTTAGGAGCATTTAGGAATCCTAACTTCTTGAGAGCATATCTCTGAAATTATATTGAACCAATGTTTGAAATCTCTATCACATGTACCTAGCTATCTCATCTTTGTCTCAAAATTTCATGGTTTCAAACATCCTTGAAAATAAGTTATATAAAAAATTCCAAATTGACTTATTTGAAACTGTTTTTAAGAGAATTCAAGGGCCCTATCTTGCTCAAAGCATATCTCCGAAAGTATAGAGACCTGTGATTTGGAATTTTAACTAGATTCTCCTCAATATTTCTCAATATGCTCAAAATTTCAGCATCTAAAGCATCTTAGAGAAAATTTGTAACAAAAATTCCAAGATGATTCATTTGAAGTAGCAAAACTCTAGGATCATATGTTTTGATACCAAAGATTAGGAACATTGCACCTTGAAAATGATAATAAACCAATTATTACAACCCTCTTTGAGGGGGAAACCTCCTCTTTTAATGAATACAATTTAGAATACAATATTTGATGATCCTGTTGACGGTTTTGGACCCACCAACATGTCAGGGGATCTCCCCGGTTAGAAGTCCCAACTAGACCTTAGACCATTTAGAGTAGGAGTCCCAACAATGGGTAGTAAAGATAGCGCCTTGACCGTGGTAGTACGTAGAGGTATGTATGATAACTTTGTTGGAAGCAAGTGTGTGACCTTGCAGCGAGTCAAGTGCTATGCATGGGGGTTGTAACAGACAAAGGGGAAGGAATTTTATCCCTTAGAAGCATGTAATAGTACGTATCCTGAAAGGAATACATGAGATGAATGACATCACATGTTGGAAGTGAAATAGTCCACAAACCAAAGTGACGAATTAAAAAAACAACACATCTTCAACAAGAATCGTACAATCACAAACAAAATAGTTCATACTCAAATGCATAAGTTAAATAACATACATTTCTAAAGTAAATAGAATAGCCGAACTACAATAACAACATATGCATGAAAACGTGTTGGCTCAGGTATATTATTAAGTGAAAGTTCCATCCATACATACACCATTGATAGTCACTAGCTCCAATAGTGGAACATTATAGTCAACATTGCCAGCGCCTCCAAAGGTGTTTACTCACTTTGCACTGTGGAGAAGCCAAGGCTTATCACAATACTCTCAAAGCCCTCTCTGAGCAATGCATAGCCAAAAGCTTGGCTCCCAAAATCCTATACTATGAGTTATGAGGTTCTATATATAATAAAGGATGGGGTGACCCTTGACATTCCCCTTTGACTCTATGACTACCATCATGCCTCTTTACATTATATAATGATTGTTCACATTTCACTAATGACACTTGGAATATCACTTACAATATATTTACAAATAATCATACAATTTCCACATATACCCATGTGGGAGAAAATAGGCTCGAGTCAACCTAACAAGATAAAAACCATCATTCAGAAGCTTGGACAAAGACCAAATCAGCAACATAATCTTGATGGTCTTTGGTGATGAATCGATACCAAGATTGGTACTACACTAGGGTGTCCCCATACTGTTTGGTGACATCTTTATGGAAATAGACTCTTGCCTCCATGGCTCCGAGTATATGGTTTTGGAATCTTTGTCCAAATCACCTTGGAGAATGCGCAACATTGTTCTAAGTGTAGCCTGATTGCCAGTGTACTTTTGCATGTTATCTGCGCTCAACTGCAACTGAACGTTGGTGGCCTCTTGCATTAATTTCCCCGTGTACCTGTCAATGTCCAACATGACTTGGTTCTTCTTCATAGCTTGAGTGATGGATCTGATTGAAGGGATCTTGTGTGTCCTCACTATGACATCCAAACTCTTGAACAACCATGCATATGAAGCCTCAATGCTGGTGATGAGCTAGGGTGGCTGCTCATAGTTCTGGATCAACATCTGAATCCGTGCTTTGTCTAGCTCTGCCTACGAATTCATCATCTTGTGAAAGTAAATTTGGGCTCCCTTGTACCTCATTTCCCATTCTTGTACATGTGAAACACAACGTGTATGTTTTGGAGAGTTTGGAGCATCTTCGCGCATCGCTGCAAAAACCTATATAGATGGACAATTTCCTTGTGCATGGTGAAAAATCTATTGTACAATTTCTGCGTGGTGGTACAAGAGTTGATACTTCAAAAAGTATCACTTTCATAATTTTTGCCACAACATACCCTGTAGATCGTTCTATCCTCTGCTTGGCCTCCTCTGAGTCCTTTGCAATTCATTTATTCTCTTCTAACAAGAACTTGACTATTCAACTCGTGGCCTCTGCATAAGACTGAGAGGCATCGGCTAAGGCAACTAGATATCTCTTATGTGTGTAGGTGACTAGTGGCCATCTGGGAGTTGTCGTCTACGCCCCTGTACATTCCTATGTTGTGACTCGTCAAATGAAAAATTTTACACATCCATCACAGATCATCATCAAGGAGGAGAACCTCTCCTTGCTCGCTTGGGACCATTTCTGATTTTGGAGGTAGTGGAGACTATAGTGCGACCTATAGTGCTCTCAACATGAGGTCAATGTCTTTGTCTTGTGGCTCTTTTTCCAAATCCATGTTTTTCAATTCAACCATATGCCCAATATGATGAGAATGTTCCCAAACCTACACCTACTCACCCTCTTCTTCATTTGTCGACTACTCTAACTCCTCAAACTGTATAGGCGCAATTTGCTCTGTCATTGTGCCTTGCCTTTCGTCCTTTTCCTATTTCTCCTTCCCTTCCTTTTCTCTCCTTGTTAGCTCCGGCTCTTCTTTCAACTTCTGCTATGTGTCCTACAACTTCCTCTCTACATCCTCCAACCTTTCCTTCTCTTTCCTCTTGCACTCTATTCTCCTTTTACGTTGTCGCATATTTGCATCTAATTCCAAATCTACTTTCTCAATAAGAGGATCTTCTCTGAACTTGTAGCTTCTCTCATCCTGTGTGCTCTTAGAAATCTACCTCTTCCCTTTGTCTTGTAGAAGTTTGCTGCTCACTACTGTTATTGTTGTCGCTTCCGATGGTGCTACTCCCTACTAAGCTGCTTTCCACTCTATAGCCATGCTGACCGGTTCATTGAACCTAGAGGAGTTGTAGCAATACATCCAAGGATATTCCTCTGTCTATTGACATGCTCCGTGGATCCATGGATAATACACTCACTCACATTCATTCTCGCATATGGGGTGGAGATCATATGAATTGTAACTATTGGTGCCAAACTCAAACTTCCTCAAGTCCTTGGCCTTGGCATCCACATCCTTCAAGCTCCAGATCTCGTACAACCCTTTCTACAAAGGAAGCGAAGGTCATGGTGCCTTCTTCCTTCTGTGAAATATTGTAGACAACCTTGTGGAGATGTGATAGGAAACCTCTTCCACGAACAAATTATTCGTGGAAAACCTTGGTAGCACATGAAAAGGCTTCTCTCCCACCGAAAATCCTGATGAAGGTTCCATCGGGTGAGGCATACCAATCTGCAATGTTAAGCAATGCCTGCATCACTTCTTGGGACATACATGATGGATCCTGCTCAAAGATCATCTTTTAAATCGGGGTGATGAAGTGGTAAGAAAGGTTCGCTATGACTCCTTGGTAGTTGCACTTAGAGAGAAACCTGAAATATATGATCACAACATCCTTTGATGGTGTCCATGTCTAACCCATGCTAAGAAACTACTACTGGGCATAGATTGCATCAAGAAGCTATGCAGACATATAGAATTTCACTTGCTCACTCTTGGGTGGACTCTAAGCATTAGAAAAATGCACTTTTAGTTGAAGATCCAACATATACAACCAGTTGAATGACCTTCCTTCACTCTCCAATTGGTCATGCTAGCCCTGAGGTGCACTGCTACTGTTTTAATAGAAATGTCCCTTGCTTTAACTCCGATGGTCTACGTCTCCTCTTGCTCCACTTTGGCCATAAGCCAGACTTCAAAAATTATACACCCACACTCATAAAGATCAGTCGGTCCGCTCTCGGTTCATCTCCTTTCCGCTATGCTCTCCATTCTCCGATCCCTGCCGTCAATCTTCCCACTGATCTGACGGTCAACACTTCATCTGACTAATGATTTATGCTCACCTGCTCTGACCAATCACCACTATTAGATCGTTTCTGCCAGATCTAACAGCTATCGTGCATATCGGTCGGGAAACAAAGCGGTTTCCTCTCTCTCCTCCACTGCTACATGGTGATCGATGAATGGAATCAGGTGGGCTCCGACCTTTACCACTTACTGCCTGATGACTGTTCGATATAAACCATATTTCGCTCTCGCCACGACTTCAAGTCTCCGACGATTGATCTCCTCCACCCATTCCTTCCGATCCAACGACCCCCGTACCCCTCTTCCCACCATTCACTCGGGGAGGAAATGTGTTGGCTTTGTTAGTGTTTTTGACAGTCGGAAAGTTGAATTGAAATAACAGAATGCATAACCAAAAGGGAAAAAAAAACAACAGCACGATGCAGCCGAACCAATAGAAATGATAATGGAACACGTTGGCATGAGTGAAACACCTGACAGTGTGGTGAAATTACCAGAATTTAATTACGTATTTGTTAGAAATAGAGCTCTCTGAGCTCATGTTTGTCTAGTTATGGCATCAAGTGGTTAGAATACAGAGGGGATAGATTAAGACATTGGATACTCTATTCCTCCCAGTGTCTCATCTTCATTCCAGTAATACAAGCTTCTTTAGTTGTTACATGTTCAATTGCCATCTTCTCCTTTGTTCTAAGCTTGCACTTGAATAGGTTATTCATGTTTTCTTCTATGTCTAATGCCATATAACTGTCATCTTATCTTTGTGTTGATAAATTATATTTGCAAGCTTCATTTACTTTCTATAGCTAGCCATTCATAAATGTTTATGTGTGTATCTGTTGGTACAGTCAGGATTCTACATCTATTCATTGAATCTATAAACTATTGAGCATTAGTGGTTGAAAGTCTTGTCAACCTGAGGGTGTTCATGCATGTCTTGAGTGAAAAAAGAGTTGAAACAGTCATCTGACTTGATCCAAACCCCAATCCATTCCAATATTTCAGAGAACGATATTGAAGATTTATATGTTACCAGGCATCTCCGAGCTACAATGTAGGAGAGTTTCCTGGAGTGCTAACATAATTGGTGACATTTCCGGGTAGAGGAGACTGAAGCTCAACTTCCCTAGGGGATGACACAGATCCAGCTTTGATGATATACAAAGCATGGACACTATTTGGGTTGTAATTATCTATCTAGCGACTCTACTAGAGAACGAACCTCTTAGCGACTCCAGTCCATAGTTCTAGCTTAGTTTGTGAGGCATACTCGGATAAATCCTCAAAAGCCACGAGCTGACCCAATACCTGACCCTGAAAAAATCATCAAAGAAAGAAAGGCATTACAGAAAGGAGCATTAGGTTCAGGTAGTTCTAAACAATATTCTATATCTCTCCTAGAAAATCCTGTAATAGAACAAATACATGTTGAGATTATAACATCTAATACTAGTAGTGAAGAAAAAAGATCAGAGATTCATAGAGCTCCTTATTCTTTAGGTTCTCCTTTCATTGTAAGCCCAAAGGAAGCCTATTGTCCTATCCATCATACTCCTTTAGTCCTATTAGTCACTCCTCAACCCTCTGTCATTCAGACTTCTAGTACCCTTATAGCCACCATAGCTATGGCAACACCTACCAAAATGGAAAGAATCATAGCTACTAGGTATGGACCTCTAGTACTGCCCACTCCTTTGAATGCTATGCATATTGGAGAATATTAGAAGTATATGCCTAAGTTTACTGGTACTGAAGGTGTTACAACTGAGGAACATCTTGAATCATTCTATAGCTATGCTAATAACCTGGACATTAGTGAAGATGATGTATGGATGAGAGTCTTTGTCTAAAGTCTAGATGGAGAGGCTAGAAAATGGTTCATAGAACTAACCCCAAGGTCTATAGCAGATATTGAGGCTTTAGATGATGCATTCCTAAAGCATTGGGGGGATAAGAAGGATCTACTCTACCACCACATCGAGTTTGGGAACTTAAAGAGGGAAAATGGTGAGTTGTTGTCTGATTTTAATAAGACGTTTAACTGCATGTACAACAAGATACCCACTGGAGTAAAACCCACCACCACCTCTACTAAACTCACCTATGCCAGTGCCTTTGATTCGGACTTATGTCTACTGTTGAGGGAGAGGCAATGTGCTACCTTGGCTGATATGTAGGATGCAACCTTGGAAGTAGAATCAAACATCATGGTTGCAGAGAAGCTCAAGGGGAATGTTGATAGAAGGAGATAGAGGGGAAAATATTCATCATCTTCAGATTCCAATATAGATAAAATGACCAAGATGATAGAGTCATTAGCCTCTGAAATATCCAAATTAAAGGTTGAGTAGCACCCTGGGAAAGGAAGAGTTCCTAATACCTTTGATCCTAGAAATCCAAATCCATATAGAAGAGCTAATGAGCAGTTTCAGATTCTGCAAAGAAGCAAAGATGGCAATGAAGTCCAAAGGGTGAAGACCCCTTTCCATAATGTAGTTGTTGGGTTGTGTTATATTCTTTCCACGACTAACTTACGTAGTGAACCGGGGGGTTAGAGGGGGGGCGGGTAGCCCCCCTCTACGGGGTTCGGGGCAGCGCCCCGAGAAAATTTTTTTTGGACCCTATATTAGGTTGGGCGAACCTACCTATGGTTTTCGGTCCACAGTTTTGGACCCGATGGTTTTCGGTCCATGGTATTGGATGCTTCGGCATGTATAAATATGTATTGTAACATTGAAAGGAATATAATGAAAAATCAAGCTGGTAGTCTCGTTTTGAGATCCAGTGGGAAATCTCTGTGTATATGTGTTTTATGTGTTATGCTCTCGCATTTTATTTTTCCTGTGATTTAGAAATCGTATGCAGTAACGAACAACTACATTTGGTATCAGAGCTGTTTTGGCTTCAAGGGGACGCCTTTGTTGCTGAGGGGTTTTCGCTCGGGCCTGTGGTAGACCCTGTTCAGTGGGAGATCTGCGAGATCGATTCTGGTGGTGAAAGAAGATGGCGAGCAGCGGAAAGATAGAGATTGAGAAGTTCAATGGTCAGAGTTTTGAGTTGTGGAAACTCATGATGGAGGATCTGTTGGTGGATAAAGATAAGTGGATCGCGGTAGATCCGGGTACTAAACCAATGGGAGTGACTGATGAAGAATGGAAGAAGTTGGATCGGAAAGCGAAGAGCACAATACGATTGTGTGTCTCAGATTCAGTATTGCTGAATGTATCAGGGGAAGCTACGGTGAAGGTTTTGTGGGACAAGTTAGGGACTTTGTACCAATCTAAGTCTCTGGTGAATAAACTGTTCCTGCGGAAAAAGTTGTATAACCTGAGGATGAAAGATGGAGACTCGGTGACAGAGCATCTGAATGCATTTAATACTGTGGTAAGTCAGTTATTATCTGTGATATTAAAATTTCAGATGAAGATAAGTGCATCAGTTTGTTGTGTTCTCTACCAGACTCGTGGGATAGTCTGTTTATTGCAATAGGTAGCAATGCAACTGCTTTTCAGTTTGATGAAATAGTCTCAGCCTTGCTGACGGAGGAATGAGACGGAAAAAATATGGACAGCCAGAATGTGATGCTTGTCTGTAACGAGGACGGTCCCAGAACAGAACAAAAATAAGTCATCGAGTGGGAGATCTAAATCTAGAGGGAGATCTAAATCTCCAGGAAAACCTACAAAGGTGGTGTGCTGGAAATGCGGAAAGGAAGGGCACTTCAGAAGGGAGTGTAAATCTAGAGCTCCTGATAAAGGAAAGGGATCTGATGATGCTCCTTTTGTAGAGGCAAAAACAACCTCAGATGAAGGTGGGGATGTGTACGTGGCTTCTTCAAGTACACATGTAGATCATGAGGCATGGTTGATTGACTCAGGTGCATCCTTTCACTTCACTCCCCATAGAGAGTGGTTCTGCGAGTATGAGAAATATGATGGTGGTGATGTCTTCTTAGGGGATGATAGGAAGGCTAGAATCATTGGTCGTGGAAAAGTAAAGTTGATGTTGCAAGGTGGAAGGGTTAGAACACTTCCGGGTGTTCTGCATATTCTTGCATACGCCAGAAATCTGATTTTTGTAAGCAATTTGGATGGTGCAGGTGTAAAAATAGTATTCGAGAAGCATACCTACAAGATGGTTCATGGAGCACTAGTATTGATGTGAGCAGTTTGAATTGGAACTATGTACAAGTTGCAAGGTAGCACTATTGTTGATGGGTGTAATAGTTATGTGGTTCCTGAAAGTGGAGCAGAAAATCTAATGGTCTCTGGATAGAAGACCATGCTATGGCATCAAAGGTTTGGACATATAGGAGACAAGGGCCTTCGAATACTTCATGGTAAAGGTATGGTAGAAGGTATGAGTAATAGCTATTTGGATTTTGATTTCTATGAAAATTGTGTATACGCAAAGCATAATTGAGTGAGTGTCCCCTCTGGTGATAAGAGGGCGAAACATATATTAGAGCTTGTGCACAGTGATGTGTTTGGACTTGTGAAGGTTCCATCACTGGGTAAGTCTATGTACTATGTACCATTTATAGATGACTTCTCAAGGAATACATTGATATATTTCCTTAAGAAGAAATCTGAAGTCTCTGACAGGTTTAAGGAATTTAAGGCTCTGGTGGAAAACCAAATAGAGAAGAAGATAAAGGTGTTGAGGACAGATAACGGTGAAGAGTTTCACAGTAAGGAATTTGAAGAATTCTATAAAAAGTGTGGTATAACATAGTAGAAGACTACTCCATATACACCTCAGCAAAATGGAGTTGCAGAAATAATGAACAAGACATTGATGGAAAGGGCAAGAAGCATGCTCAGTGGTGCCGGGTTAGGACAGGAATTCTGGGCAGAGGTAGTGGAGAGAGCATGTTACCTGGTCAACAGATCACCTTCATCAGTGTTGAAGGATAAGACTCCACAAGAGGTATGGACTGGTAAGAAACCCTCTCTTTCACATCTGAGGGTATTTGGATGTGATGCATATGACATGTTCCAAAGGAGAAACTAACCAAGTTGGATAGTAAATCTGAAAAGTGCATGTTTATTGGGTATAAGGATGGTTTAAAGGGTTATAAGCTTTGGAACCCGGTAACAAGGAAGGTTGTGTACAACCAAGATGTGGTGTTTAGAGAGGCGAAATACATTATTAAATATGAAGTCAAAACAAAGGAACCTGAGAAGATAGAGTTTGAGCTAAAGGAGGAAGAATCAGAGTCTATAGTAGAGAAGGAATCATAAGATGAAGAGCCACAAACTCCGGCTGTGAGAAGATCGGTTCAAGAAAGAAGGTAGACAAAAATGTATAGTCCATCTGCTTTCTTTTCAAATTTTACTTTGTCTATTACTGATGATGATCCTAGAACTATGAAGGAATTAGTGGATTCAGAGGATGGAAAACTCTGGAAAGAAGCTGTGATTGATGAAATGGTATCTTTGCACAAAAATGAGTCTTGGGATCTGGTGGAGTTGTCAGCTAGAAGGAAACCCATTGGCAGCAAATCAGTGTTCAAGAAGAAGACAAATGCAGAAGGAAAGGTGTAGAAATACAAAGCTTGGTTGGTAGCAAAAGGTTATTCCCAAGTGTTGGGAGTTGATTTTGGTGATATTATTTCTCATGTTGCCAAGGTAACTTCTATTAGGTTACTTTTATCTATTGCTGTTGCTTTTGATTTTGAGGTAGAACAGATGGATGTGAAGACAACATTTTCACGGGGATATAGAAGAGGAGATCTACATGAAGCAACCTGAAGGCTTTGTTGTGAAGGGCAAGAAAGAACTGGTATGCAAGTTAAAGAAGTCTTTGTATGGGTTAAAACAGTCACCAAGGATGTGCTATCAGAAATTTGATACATTTATACTGGGACTTGGCTTCACCAAAAGAAAAGTAGATCACTGTGTGTATTTTAAATTAATTGGTGACTATGTTATTTATCTAGTCTTGTATGTGGATGATATGTTGCTAGTTGGAAATGACAAAGAAATTATCGAGGATTTGAAGACCCAATTGTCCTCCAAATTCGACATGAAAGATCTTGGTGTTGCAAACTATATTTTGGGCATGGAAATAAAAAGAGATTGGGCCAAGAGGAAGTTTTGGTTAATCTAGAGGAAGTATTTCAAGAAAATATTGCAGAGATTTAATATGTAGGATAGTAAACCGTTGAAGGTACCTATTCCTGTAGGTGTAAAGTTATCTACTGAACAGTGTCCCAAGGCACAAGAAGAGGAAGAGGACATGTCCCGTGTTCCATATGCAAGTGCAGTTAGTAGCCTGATGTATGCAATGGTCTGTACTAGCCTAGACATTGCACATGCAGTAGGAGTATTGAGCAAGTTTATGTCAAAACCAGGAAATGAGCATTGGACAATAGTGAAGCGCTTTTTCAGGTATTTGCGTGGCACTAGTGATTATGGTTTTCATTACCAAGGAAGACCAGGATTGGACATAATGTTGGATATTCATGGCTTTGTTGATGCAGACTGGGCTGGAGATCTGGATCAAAGAAGATCTACAAGTGGGTATGTGTTTAACCTATTTGGAGGTGTAGTCAATTGGATGAGTAAGAAACAATTTGTAGTGGCACTATCAACTACAGAGGAAGAATACATGGCAGCCACTCATGCGGGCAAGGAACCAGTTTGGTTGTAGAGATTGTGTTCAAGTATGGGGTTAGTACAGGGAGCTATAAGGATAGACTGTGACAGCCAAAGTGAAATTTTCTTGGCAAAGAACCCCGTATATCATTCAAAGACAAGGTGCATTGATGTTCAGTATCACTTTGTGAGGGATATGATAGAAGACAAAAAGGTGTTGCTGGTAAAGGTGGAAACTTTGAAGAATACTACAGATGCATTAACAAAATCTATGAGCTCTGAGAACTTCTCTTGGTGTAGAGAGACAATGGGCATTTCAGGGGCTGGAAAATGACTAAGCTCTCTTGTGGCCCCCTCTGGAAAGAAAACAACAAGTGGGAGAATGTTGGGTTCTGTTATATTCTTTCCACAACTAGCCCACATAGTTAATGAGGGGGTTAGAGGGCAGAGCCCCCCTTCTCTGCGCCAATTGTATAGCGGGGTGAGGTCATAGGGGGTTTGAGGTGTACCCGTAACCCCACTTTATGGGGTTTGGGGTAGTGCCTCGGAAAATTTTTTTTGACCCTATATTAGGTTGGGCGAACCTACCTATAGTTTTCGATCCATGGTTTTCGATGCAATGGTTTTCGGTCCATGGTATTGGATGCTTTGGCATGTATAAATATGTATTGTAACATTGAAAGGAATATAATGAAAAATCAAGCTGGTAGTCTTAGTTTTGGGATCCAAGGGAAAATCCCTGTGTATAAGTGTTTTATGTGCTATGCTCTCGCATTGTCTATTTTTTGTGTTTTAGAATTCATATGCAGGTAATTTCTGTACGGGATCAAAACCTACATTAGGCCTGTTTTTAACCCGTGTGCTAGTTGAAGACCTGCAGGCCATAGATTTGATGACCTCGTATATCCAACAGATATCGGGTCATAAAGTGATCGGACTTTAATTCCAAAAACGGACCCGAAATTTCATAGACTAAGGACTTATAATCCTTGTCAGCTCCGCGGGGGCGGGTAAACATTGTGCATGATCCCCATGCGGTATCACTTCTAATCGATGGATCAAGTGTACCTTGATCAAATGGTGGAGGAATGACGATTATGTTTGTTGGTCGGGTGAACCATCAACCGTCAGATTAAATGATGATATTAATGTCGAAGATTGAATCTGAGAGGACTTGGGCCTCAGTGCCTCCAAGAAGTTTATGGACATGAATTTAAGTTTGTTTGAGTTCTAGAAGATGAATGGAAATCGCGCAACAGCTGTTGATCTGAGGAAGTGAAATTAACGGTGGAAGATTGAACGGGTAAAGCTGAGCATCGAAAAATGTGCAAAGGTCGTGGATTGGCGAAAAGGTAAGGTTAAGTGTGGTTTATGTTATATTTCTATTATAGGATAATTTTATAATAGAAGTAAAATGGGATTAAAGATTAAGCAAAGTTTAGGAAGGGTGAATAAAGTTCCGCTGGAAAGGCTTTATTAAAGTTTAAGACTACGGATAGTCAATTATAATGTTTCCACATCATATTTAATTAAGGGGCCTTAAACCTTAATTTTTGAAGGTTTGACTAAGTAGGGTAATTGAAATTCCTGGGACAAATGAGATTATGAATTTTATATGCAAACTATGGGTAAATTCGGCTTAGGCTAGCATAAAAAATATTCCCCCAAGGATGGATACCCTGTCATATTTTCTGTTTATCGTCCACCAGTTCTTGAGAGGTGGTTGAGAATATTGTGGAAGATGAAAGCCCCCCCTTCCCCACCCCCACTCTAGACTATTCATGTAGACTGTTCTCCGAAACAAAGAAACCACTGGGGATAACCTCATGAAATTCTCCTTTAATGGACCATCATGGTGCTTCTAATGTTGTCAAAACTATAAAATCATTTATCATCTTTTTCTACATTCTCCTCTCTTCCCTTGCCCACCCGATGGCAAGGCAATTCTATCGAGGAAGCTTGACACACTTGGTGGTTGTTGGTTAGGCCACAAAAGGCTTGGAATATTCCTATCCTCGTCTGTTGGGCCATTTTGCTTGCTAGGAACAAGTTTATATTCAGTAACATAACCCCTCTCTGGAATCTTGTCTCTCTCGGGGTACTATCCATCTATTCCTTAATACCTGATGATGATCAACCTAAAGTAATTGATACAAGTATCCCCTGGGCCTATTTTGATGGCTCTGCACAAGAGGTGGGATGTGAGGGGGGAGCCATATTATATCTATCTCACACTCACTTCTTCAAAATCCAAATAGGGTTAGGCAATGGGACAAACAATTTTGTTGAACTAATCACCCTCAGACATCTTCTACAAATTGCATTAGAAAAATAGTGTAGACATTTCCAAATATATGGAGACTCCAAGATCATTATTAATTGGTTCAACAATGTATCTATCTATCATGCTTTTTCTCTAAGGCATATATTGGATGATGCACTTTGTTGAAGGGCGCAATTTGATTCCATTGTTTGTCACCATATCTACAGGGAACACAATTAAGTTTCCGACCAACTTTCCAAGCAGGCTACGGTTAGGCCTAGGGGTTCATGGATAATTCTAGAGCAGTTGGACGGGGAATATTACTAGTACTACCACAGGTCATATATTGACATCAGAGTATAGGGACCTCGTGGGCTTTTTTTTGTATATTTTTTATCTCCATCTTGTATATATCCTAATTCAACACTATGTTGTATATACATATATTGACATGTAAATATGCTATCACTATCAGCACTTGCCATGGGGGTTTTTGTACTCGGTATTTTTGAAGGGCGAGTCACCCCACTTAAAACATATGCTTCTATAAGCATCTACAACATGTAATTTTCTTATCTTAATGAAAATTATGATTTTTCCTTAAGGGGGAAAAACAACTTCTTTTCACAAATTTCAAACTCAATGATTTGGATGAATAAAGATGAAAATCCATACAAAATTATTTAACGGATTTTTAACATCACATAAAAACATATATGTTCACTACTAAAAGATAAACATAAATCCATTCAGCAACCACACTTTCGGTACGATCCAATCTCTTGACTCCAAGATCCCTCAACCAATGATTCTCTCTGTTAGGATATTTTGACACATAGGAAATAGCTAAGTATAAGTTGGTCTAGTGCATATTTAGGTAAAGTGTGTTCCTTTACTATGTACTTTTGTAACTTACAATCCGATGGTCATGATATGTTCTAAATATGAAGTGATCCGATGGTTCATTCTCTCCTCGGTATTACCGACACTTGATCTATGGCTTAACACCTAATTGGTCCATGATATCTATTTAAAGAGCACGGATGGTCATTTGTAAGGTGACCATTCATGAGAGAATATTATGTAAATTTTCTCTTTTATTAATAAATTTCCTGAAGTGACCGCATTGGCTTAGGTCATGGACTGTTTCTGTCTTTGATGGTTTTAACCATGTCAAGAGTACTGATTCATTGATCTATGATCTATTTGTGAGAGGTTTCATTTGGTGTTCTATCTGAGGAACTTACCTTGTAAATTCCTACATGGTATAAGAGCTATTTGATGGCCGCATTCATTGGTGATCCAAATATGAAGTAGGTACAACTGCATCCTACTGTCGTTTCCTAGATCTACTGCTTCTGACTACTTTTGGGCTAAAATGACTGCTCTATTGTGTTACGAGCATTTGTTCTAGTGAGTAACAGCTTTCGTCTCACGCGAAAAGGTTTCCAGTAGCCATAGCTACTTCATTTTTAAGATCTGGAGGTATACAGTCTTTATTTGTAGTTTTATTTATTTATCTCTCTTTTTATTTTGGTTTACTTATCTCTCTGTTTTTATTACTGGATATATACTTTTCATTTCTTGCATATTCTCTTTGCCTCATGACTCTGTGTGATTTGGGAAAATCAAAAACGGAAAGGAAGGATTTTTCTCATGCGTATGCTCTTTTTCGTCATGCCTTAGTGTGATCTCTGAAAATTAGAAACATTGAGGAAAATATTTAGTTTCTTTTGAAATCTAACTTCAATCTGTAAGGTTTGGTTTTTTTTCATGTCCGTTTTGGGTTGTGTGGTTTTTGTTTTGTAGGAAAAAAGGGCTTTCTCAATTAATCATGCACTCCAAAGCTTCAATGACCAGAAAAAAAAAGCCACTTCCTCTTTTAAAAAATTAGTAACCTTTTAAACTATCTCACTTGGTCTAAAGTTACTTTATGAGAATATAGGTCTTAGGTTCAAGTCTTTCGTTTTGTTGAGCTACTTTTTCAAACAGCACATGTAACTTATGTTTTCAAGCTACTTTATGTAAAAGTGTTCTCACTCATTGTAAAAAGTGAGTCACTTATAATTCTAAAGTCTCTTTATCTTTTATTTAAGTTACAATTTAGTGGGTAGCTCATAAAGTACCATTATAAAAGTGACTTTCACTTATTTATAAAAGTGGATCACATAATTGTTTTTTAAAAGTGAACTAATTAGATTAAGTTTGGGAAGAGGAGGGATAATTTTTTTAAATATAACATTATCATTCACTTAGGCACATTCACATACTTCATCGGCATCTTCAACAACGTTTCTTGAAAAAACCATAACTTCTTCATCTAGAAGTCATTTTCAAAGCCATTTTTTTAATTGGCCTAATTGTTCAGGATATTTCCATTGAAACACTTAGTTTTAGCATCTACAGCTTCATTTTATGTTAAAATGGAAATTTCATGCCAAGTTATTTTTGACAGCACCAACTCCTTGTAATGGGTGTCCTACATGGAGGATTTACTTAGAAGTAAAGGTATTTATAGAATAGCCTCAGGCCAAGAGTCTAAACCCAAAGATGAAGATAAGGCAGTCAAATGGGAAAATAAGCAAGATCAAGCACGTGGGTTGATAGGGATATATATTTCTCCAGACCTTATATTCCATATTAGAAAACTTGATACCCTTGATTAAGAAATGAAACAACTCAATAAAGATTTTGGAATTAAAAATGAAATTAGAGCCCATCAACTCAAAAACGAGTTTCTTACATTGGACCCCAATTATTTTTCTTCCATTAAATATTTTTTGTCCAAGTTGAAGACCCTTAGACTTCTCTTAGAAGGTGTTAAGGTTAAGAAAGAAGATGGTAGCCTTATCTATTCCATTCTTAATAAGTTAGGACGATCCTACTCTATGTTTGTTTCCACCTTCCATTCTACTAGAGAAGCCTTTCCCCCTCTTTTGATGTCTTTTGTGATTATTTAATAAGAGAACAAGAAAAACTCTTACATCTTGGTCTTCTCAATCTTGGAAGCTCTTCTAAGCAAGCCTTGGCCACCGAACAGAAACCAAGTTCAAATAATCTTAAGAAGAAGCATCCTAAAAAGAATGGTCCTAAACCAACCAAGGGTCCTAGGCAGTTTCAGTCTCAAAATTAAAAATTAATTCAACAAAATGATAACGAAAATAAAAATAAAGGGAGGAAGACTGATAGACATTGCAATATTTGTAATCGAGATGGCCACTTAGAATCCAAATGATTTAAGAATATGGAAGCCTTGCAAGAAACAATGAAGAAGCATATCATCCATTTGGAGCACCCTTCAACGTCAAATTCATGTTCAGGAATAACACTTTCTGCATGTGGTTGTTAAGAATCTAGGTCTAGTTATGCACTAAATGTATCTTTTTCTTCTCATTCTCATGAGTGGCTCATTGATTCTGGATCTTCTTATCACATGGCCAAAAACAAAGCCATATTTTCTTCTTTAAATGATTGTAACACCAAAAATTTATATGTTGGCGATGATAGATCTCTTAGTGTTATAGGGACTGGAACTATTCATCTATACAATGGTCAATTTAATGATGTATTATGTGTTCCAACCTTATCCTGCAACCTTCTATCCATATATCAGATAACTTATTCAATTGAAGGTAAAATTGTTGTTTTTTCACCTCATGATGTTGTAATTAAAGACCTAAGAGATCCTAGATAGATTTTAGCTACTGGCATTGTTGATGATTCTACAAGGTTGTATAGGTTTAACAACTTTGGGTCATCAACTCTTCCCTCAGTATTTGTTGCTCATAATTATGAAGTGAGCAAACTTTGGCATGAGAAACTTGGTCACTTAAATTAGCGCTCCCTTCAAAATCTATGTAAAGAAAATATGGTGACAGGTCTTCCTATGGTATCTTGTAGAGATGGTGTTTGTTCCCGATATGTAATCAAAAAACATCATCGGGATAGTTTTGAAAAACGTTCCTCTTGGCATGCCTCAACCCCTTTACAGCTTTTGCATAATGATTTATGTGGTCCACTTCTAGTTGTTTCATTCTCTTTCTACAAGTATTTCTTAACTTTCATTGATGATTTCTGTAGACACACTTAGGTATACTTCTTAAAACTCAACAATGAAGAATTTAGCATGTTTTCGGCCTTTAAGGCCTTTGTTGAGAAAGAATCTAGACGTCAAATTCTCAAGCTAAGATGTGATAATGGCAGAGAATACTTTAACAAGAAATTCATCAACTTTTGCACTGAACATGGAATTCAAATGCAACATATTGTTCCATATACTCCACAACAAAATGGTGTAGCTGAAAGGAAGAATTGCACCAAAAAGGAAATGTCTAGTTGTATGCTTCAACCTAAAGGACTTAATCTAAATCTTTGGGCAAAAGCAATTAACTGTGAAAATTACATAGTAAATCATACTCCTACTACGGTTTTAAAGAATATCACTCCAAAAGAAGCATGGAACTAAATTAAACCAGATGTAAGTCACTTTTGTGCTTTTAGAAATGAAGCATGGGCCCATATTCCCGATGAAAAACATAAAGCCTTAGAACCTAAGAGTGAAAAATGTATTTTTGTTGGATATTCTAAAGATGTCAAAGGATATAGAATTATTCCACCTAAGTCCAAAAAACTTATCATTAGAAGAGATGTAAGGTTTACTGAAAATATATTGGCCTACGAGCCTAGTTCGGCAGATGTGCCACCTCTCTCTATCCATTTTACTTCTGAAAATATTTCTTCTTCAAACGGTGACAATGAGGATGAAAATCCTCCCCCACCTTCTCAGGATCCTCCTTCAACTCCTTGGATTACAATATGGGCCTGTGCTACTCGGGATGCAACAGGTGCTCTTGCAAGTGATCCTACAGATCAGCAACGTACGCATTCTCAGTTTGATAGAGCCTCCTCTTTACTGGCTAAAGCTTCAACGAATTATGATCCTAATGCCTTTGTAGAAGCTTCAGGCCATCCATATTGGAACACAACTATGAATGAAGAATATTGTTCATTATTGGAAAATGATACATGGGATCTTGTTCCTCTTCCAGATGCAAATGGGTTTACAGAACCAAGTTTGGACCAGATGGAAAAGTTGATAAACATAAAGCTCGTCTTGTTGCTAAGGCTTTTTGACAAGTTGAAGGCATTGACTATACTAAAACCTTCTCCCATATTTCCAAATGAACTCTATCCACCTTTCTCTTTCCCTTGCTTCCTCTTTCAAATTGGAATTCGATGAGATGGATGTTAGCTCTGCCTTCTTCCATAGGGACTTGCATGAAGAAATGTCTATGGAACAACCTCCTCCCTTTATACAAACATACTCTAGCCTTGTATGTTAGCTTAAGAAATCCCTTTATGGTCTCAAGAAATACCCTAGGGCTTGGTATGCCAAAATGGATATCTTTCTTTTAGATACTGGCTTTTCTAGGTGTCATTCTGACAACACTGTCTACACCAAGAAAGTGGGAAAGTCTCTTATCATTATTGTTCCTTCTATGGATGTTCTTATCCTTACTAGTAGTGATCCCAACCTTATAAACAATGTGAGGTCTAACTTAAAAAAGCAATTTGAAATGACAGACTTATGACACTTGCATTATTTTCTTGGTCTTTAAGTCTTGCAATCCAAGGAAGGTATTTCCCTTTCCCAGTACAAGTATGCATGTGATCTTCTACACCACTTTCACATGGAATAATATAAGCCAACCCCTTCTCCCTTTCAGTCTGGAGCCAAACTTTTAGTCACTTGTACTTCCCCTGAAGTTGATGCTACATTATACCATCAACTTGTAGGAAAAATTTTGTATCTGACCCATACCCGTCCTGACCTTTCCTTTCATGTTGGCCTTATTGCTTGGCTTATACAAAAAGCACATGAAAGTCATTGGAAAGCAGCTAACATTATACTTCGTTATGTTTGAGGTACAATTTAGTTAGGATTCATTACAGTGCAGAAGCATCTCCTCTATTGGTTGGTTTCACTGATTTTGATTGTCTGGTGACCCTGATGATCAGAAGTCTACTGCAAGTTATGTCTTCACTCTTGGTTCTGGACCTATTACATGGGCTTGTGAGAAAAAAAGTGTCATTTCTCTTTCCTCAGCAGAAGCAGAGTATCGTGGTGCCATAGAAGCTAGTAAGCAAGCCTTGTGGCTTCGTCAGATCCTATCAGAGTTTGGCTTTTAGCAGCGGCATTTGACTACGCTTTGGTGATAATCAAAGTTCCATTCAACTATGTAAAGATCTAGTCCAACATCAGCGTAGCAAACACATTGAACTACACATGCACTTCACCAGAAAGCTCATTCATGAACATGTTCTTGAACTGCAAAATTGTTCAACAAATGATCAAGTTGCAGACATCTTTACAAAGGCTCTCAAAGAGGCGAAGTTTACTAAACTTTGATTTATGGTTGGAGTTCAGGAAGTTGTCACTAAGGGGGGATAGGCTCTAATGCCTTCTTCCTTTTCCTATTGTGTCATATTTGTACATCCTTCAATCCTATCCCAAGTTGTTCTTAAGGGTGGATGTTAGGATATTTCGACACATAGGAAATAGTTAAGTACAACTTGGTCTAGTGTAGAGTTAGGTAAAGTGTGTTTCTTTACTATGTACTTTTGTAACTTACAATCCGATGGTCATGATATGTTCTAGACATGAAGTGATCCAACAGTTCATTCTCTCCTCTGTATTACCGACACTTGATCCGTGGCTTAACACTCGATTGATCCATGATCTCTAGTTAAAGAGCATGGAGGGTCATTTGTAATGTGACCGTACATGAGAGAAGTTTATGTAATTTTTCATTCTTTTATTAATAAATTCCCTGAAGTGGCCGTGTTGACTCAGGCTGTGGACTATTTCCCTCTTTGAGGGTTTGAACCACGTCAAGAATATTGGTGTAATCATCTATGATATGTTTGTAAGCAATGTCCTTTGGTGTTCTATCTGAGAAACTTACCCTATAAATTCCTACACTCTCAATAGCACTATGCTTCTCCTCGCAACTCCCTCCAGCGACTCTCTCAATTTCACTCTTTAGTCTCTATGCATCAACTAAAATATTCATACATATCAGTATGGTCGGTGCCCTTGCACCAAAACTTCAGTGAGGCACACCCTCAATGCTCAACACATCGGTCTCTCAAAATCTGAGACAACAATATCTCATAATGATCGCTCACAGAAAACTTCAAGCACTCAACTCTGAACCTCGCTCTGATACCAAATCATACAACGCACACTCATCAACAATTTGATCATTTGATTACGGGTGAGGGATATTTTTATGAGGAGAAGAAGATTCTATATTGCCTAGATTATTGGTGGCAATGGCTTCTTCAAAAAGCTAAAGAAGTATGCAAAAACTTCGAGACAACTTCGTGGTGCATTTAATACTATAGGTTTGGAATTATTGTTTACACAACAAATATATGTTAGTACCCAGACACATGCATGTACAATTTTCATAATATATGTTAAATAAATGAATATAATTCAATTTAGCTAAAGCTAGCCTTAAAATATTTTGAATCATTTATGGAGTGTGCCGTTAGTTAGTTACGATGAATTGGTGCTATAATTCTAATATAAGCAATTTTGTCTATTGGAGGATTCGTTTGGCATTTTTACGCTGAAGGTGTTCCCTCTACGGGCTTGGCGTGAGCAGAAACTGTTTACCCCAACCAATCATAGGTGCATTTTCGTCTTCCTCTGCGTAATGAAAATTCGACACATCGCGGCTTAGGTTCACAGCTTTGTCATAATTTTCCATTTGCGCTCGTGGCTCAAAAATTGTTTTCCAACTACTGTGGCAGCTCTGCAACCACAGGCGAATGACAACACGACCATCCTATTGGGGATTTTTCTGATAAAATACCAAAAACAAACAATTAACTGAATACAGAGCAATGCTCTGTTTTTCTCCTCAATATCTTTTGCACAGGGAAGCCCCAAAAACAAAATTTATGAACAAAACAGAGTTTCACAACCAACATAAACTTGTATTAATTTATAAACTGCCTAATACAATTGTCTTCCTCTCTCTGAGAGGGATTCACCAAAAACAAAATTACTCTACCTCTGTTACAAATGATTTTTACACTGTTGTGTAAAATCTTCATTTAAATTTACTACTATAAAAGAGCTTTTACATTTACTGCTGTAGAATAAAAATTCTTACATGTGTTGTAAAAATTTCTTACATAACTTTTCAATCTCAAAAGTAAAATTCACACAATCATTTTTCATTCGCTCTTGCTCCCCTTTATTTGAGCAATACAAAAAAAAAAAATACATTTCAACCTGTTGCATATTCGAATAAAAAAAAACATGTGCTTTTACACATTACCAAATTATCCGCATTTTGTTCTACCTTCGCACTGTTGTGCTTTTGTTTTTCTCTTCTTCCCTGGTTTTTTCTATTCGTTGCTGCGAACCAAAATTACTTCTCCACCCGTGTGCAATACAAAACTAAAGTCAACACACATACCCCCAAAACTATATGGCGTACATACTATATGGGTTAACCAAAAAAATTACATGTCGTATGAAACCATTAAAAACTTTACCTAACACTATGACAAAAGCATTAAATGTATTAGATGAAACATGCGGTAAAAGTAAAAGTAATGTCCTGGAAGGTTGATGAAGATGCTTGTCCATTGACCTGATCGAACGCAATTCGCACACCAAGCTCACAATAACCAAACAAACTTTAACTTCCGGGGAGTGGGTGGTTTTGTGTTCGTACACAGGACACGTGGCAACAACTCAGGGTGTTCGGAGGCCCTCTGACAGAAACAAATTTTTGTGAAAAGCGGTGCGAAATGATTTGTGGTTTTCTGGAAATGGTTTTGCATTGCCGTTTAATGCTTTCGCACAACAGGTGGAATTAATGTTTCAACACTCCCCTTTAATTTCAGCTGCTGGTAATTCAGTCTTACCCAAACATTTTCTCAAAAACTCAAAGCTTTTCTGGTCCAGTGGCTTTTGTCAAAATGTCTGCAACATGTTCCTGAGTCCTGCAATGTTCTAAGACAATTTCTCCATTGCTTACCAATTCCCTGATGTAATGAAATCTTGTGTCAATGTGTTTCGTTCTCTTATGAAACACTGAATTCTTTGATAATGAAATAGCTGAGCTATTGTCACAAAAAATCGCTGTTGCTTTTGCCTGCTCTTGGCCTAAGCTCCTCAACATCCTTCTCATCCAAACTGCTTGACATGCTGCTGCTGTAGCTGCCACATATTCAGCCTCTGCTGTAGACAATGCTACAATGGACTGCTTCTTAGAAGCCCATGAAATGGCTCCTGAACCCATGTGAAAAACATAACCGGAAGTGCTTTTCCGATCATCTACACTTCCAGCCCAATCACTATCAGTGTACCCAATTAAATCTAAATGTTCTGAGACATTATATAAGATGCCAAACCTTTTAGTACCTTTGACATACCTCAGAATTCTTTTTGCTACCTGCCAATGTGCTTCTTTTGGCCTCTCCATGAATCTGGAAATTAAACTAATAGCAAACATTATGTCAGGTCTAGTTGTAGTTAAATACATAAGGCTACCAACTATGCTCTTGTACAAACTAGGATCAAAATCCTTGCTGCTGTCCTCTTTGCTGAGTTTTAATCCCATTACTGTGGGAGTGATTGTTGCCTTGCACTCTTGCATATTAAATCTGCCCAACAATTCATTTACATATCTTATTTGACAGATAAAAATTCCATTTTCATTTTGATGTACTTCTATTGCTAAGAAGTATCTCAGCAAACCCATGTCAGTCATTTCAAATTCCTCTTTCATGACTGCTTTGAAATTTTCAACAAGACAAACATCATTGCCTGTGAAAATAACATCATCAACATACAACACAACAATTAGCAATTTACCATATTTTTCTTTGATGTAGACTATGGGTTCTCCCTCACACTTCTCAAATTCATTTTCCAGTAGATATGAATCTATCCTACTGTACCATGCTCTTGGTGCTTACTTCAGCCCATAAAGAGCTTTCTTCAATCTGCGCACTTTGTGCTCTTCACCTTTCTTCTCATAGCCTAGAGGTTGTTCAATGTAAACCTCTTCCATTAACACTCCATTCAAGAATGCTGACTTCACATCCATTTGGTAAACTTTCCACTTGTTTTGAGCTGCTATGGATAGCACTGATCTCACGGTTTCCATTCTTGCAACCGGTGCGAAAGTTTCCTCATAATCTCTTCCATACTGCTCCTTGTACCCTTTGACAACCAGCCTTGCCTTGTGTCTTTCAATTTTTCTTTGAGCTTTTCACTTGGTCTTATAGACCCATTTAACTTCAATGAAGTCATTACCTTTTGATAACTCAACCAACTCCTATGTTTTGTTTCTCTCTATGGCATTCATTTCCTCATCCATAGCTTCTATCCATTTCTTATATTTAATTTCATCTTCAAAATGAATAGGGTCATTAACATGACAATACAAGGCAAATAAGGAATTCATTCCTTCATCATAAATGCCACTTAAGTTTCTAAATTTCTTACCTCTTTCATTCGGTGTGCAAGTGCTTGAAGATGCACTTGAATTTCCACTTTGTGGTGTGCTTGGAGAAGCACTTTCATTTCTCCTCAAGGGTGTTCCTTGATGTCCTTGTGTTGGCGCTGCTGTTTGGGGAGGTATTTCAGCCATCTCCTCATCATCTTCATCATGAGAAAAACAATTTTTAACATTCACTGTTTTCTCTATGCTTCCATCCCAAGCTTCCTCCTCAATGAATTGAACATCTCTGCTCACAAAAAATTTCTTGGTAGATGGGATATACAATCTGTAAGCTTTGGATTCCTCACTATATCCAATGAAAAGACATTTCTCCCCTTTGCTGTCCAACTTCCTCCTTAGCTGATCTGGAATGTGTGCATAAGCCACACATTCAAAAACTTTTATGTGGGTGACTCCTTGCTTTCTCCCACTCCATGCTTCTTTAGGCACTCTATTCATCACTGCTTTTGTAGGACACCTATTCAAAATATACGCTGCACAATTTACAGCTTCAGCCCAATACTCATTTGGCAAATGCTTTGCCTTCAACATGCTCCTCGCCATATCCATGATGGTCCTATTCTTCCTTTCAGTAACTCCATTTTGTTGCGGGGTGTACCTAGCTGTGAATTGCTTGTGAATTCCATCTTCTCTACAAAACCGTAGGAATTCCTTGGAGATATACTCACCTCCTCTGTCAGTTCTCAAAACTTTGATATGCATCCCACTTTGGTTTTCTACAATTGCTTTGAAATTTCAGAATTTTTCAAACACTTCACTTTTGTTCTTAAGGAGATATACCCAAGTTTTTCTAGTAAAATCATCAATGAATGTTAGAAACTATTGACTGCCTGCTAGTGATGAAGTTTTCATTGGTCCACACACATCTGGGTGGACAATCTCTAAGGGTGCCTTTTCCCTTATGCTTTTCCCTGATGGAAAACTTTCTCTGTGTTGTTTTCCCAAAATGCAACCTTCACAAAGGCTGTCCGGTTTCTCTATCAATGGTAATCCTCTTTCCATCGCTTTTCTGCTCAACAAGTTAAAACCTCCAAAGTTGAGATGTCCAAATCTCAAGTGCCACAACCAATTTTCATCCTTTAGCACACTTCGGAAAGCCTCTTGGGTAACTGCTGCAATAACTTCTTTGTTTTTCAAATCTGCCCTTATTCTGAGAGGGAACATCCTGTTCCTTGTCATCTTCACTTCAGCAATACATCTTTTGTTGGGTGCTATATCCATGATGGTGCATACAACATTCTTAAATAAAACATTGTACCCCTTATGGACAAGTTGTCCAATACTCAAGAGGTTACACCTCATTCCAAGGACATAGTAGACATCTGCTATGGTTTTTTTTGACCATTCTTTGTAAATATTTTGACTTCTCCTTTTCCCATAACAGAAATTTTGCTATGAGTCCCAAGTGTGACTTCTGATTTCACATTTTGATCTAAGGCAGAAAACAGGGCTATGTTTCCTGTCATATGGTTGCTGCAACCTGAGTCTAAAAACCATAAGTCTTCACTGTTTGTTTCAGCCATGTTACAAGCTAACAATACATTATCTTGACTGATGTTTTCTCTAGTGACATTGGCATTTGGTCTATTACTCATATCATGCTGTTTCTTCCTACATTCATTGGCATAGTGCCTATATTTTTTGCAGTAATAACATTGGACATTGGATTTTTCATACCTTTGTCCTTGAGCATGATATTGTCCTCTTTGTTGGTTGCTGCCTTGGCCTTGGTTCTGATTTGGATTGCTGCCTCTTCCTTGAGCATTTGCTAGGCTGTTCCTTCCACCTCTGTTTTGGCTTCTGCCTCTTCCTCTCTTGTTTCCTCTGCCTTGACCTCTTCCTCCTCCAAAGGACATCTGGGTCTTGAAGGCTTGCTCTAGAGATGAGTTTTCATTTCTACTCAACCTCTGCTCATGTGTTATCAGTGATGCATGGAGTTCATCAACTGAAAAGTTTGAGAGATCCTTTGTCTCTTCTATGGTTGTGACAATCACATCAAACTTTGAGGGTAGGACCCTCAATAGTTTCTCCACAATCCTCCTTTCTTCAAGAACTTCTCCATGAGTCATCTATGTAACCAATCCTATCACATGTGTGAAGAATGAGTCAATATTGTCTGACTCTTTCATGTTCAAATTCTCAAAATCTCTCCTCAGCAACTGTAGTTTTGTTGTCTTCACTTTCTGCATGTCTTGATAGGCTGTCTTGAGGGTTTGTGATGCTTCTATGGATGTCTTAGCTACTGCTATCCTTGGAAACACACTCTGGTCCACTACTTGATACAAAAATACAAGGTCTTTTGAATCCTTCTTCCTATTTCTCTTCAGTAGATCTTTCTCTGCCTGAGTTAATCTATTAAACTCATTTTCATCTGGTGGTTCTTCAAAACCATCTTGAACTAATTCCCATAAATCTTGACAGGCAAACAGGGCTCTCATGGTTATTGCCCAATAGTCATAGTTTTTCCCATTGAACTGTGGGAATTGAGGATTAAATAGACCCATACTAGTGCTTGTGCTAGTCATTCCTTGCATTCTCAGCTATGCTTCTAAATCCTTGACTGTGTATTTAAAATACTCACTGTTTCTTCAGCAGTGACACAAAAAAGCTTTGAGGAATACCTGAATCATTTTGCCTGAGACTTCACTTTGCTCGAGAAGATTTCCTACTACAACAAGAACTCCTCCCTTCAGCTTCTTTGACACCTTCAAAGAGCCTAAACCTGCTTTGATACCACTGTTGGAGATTTTTCTGATAAAATCCCAAAAACAAACAATTAACTGAATAGAGAGCAATGCTCTGTTTTTCTCCTCAAGATCTTTTGCACACGGAAGCCCCAAAAACAAAATTTATGAACAAATCAGAATTTCACAACTAACATAAACTTGTATTAATTTATAAACTGCCTAATACAATTATCTTCCTCTCTCTCAGAGGGATTCACCAAAAACTTTTCACCAAAAGCAAAATTACTCTGCCTCTGTTACTAATGATTTTTACACTGCTGTGTAAAATCTTCATTTACATTTACTGCTGTAAAAGAGCTTTTACATTTACTGATGTTGAATAAAAATTCTTACATGTGCTGTAAAAATTTCTTACATAAGTTTTCAATCTCAAAAATAAAATTCACACAATCATTTTTTATTAGCTCTTGCTCCCCTTTATTTGAGCAATACAAAAAAAAAATTACATTTCAACCTACTGCATATTCGAATAAAAAAAAACATGTGCTTTTACACATTACCAAATCCTCCGCATTTTGTTCTACCTTCGCAATGCTGTACTTTTGTTTTTCTTTTTTTCCCTGGTTTTTTCTATTCGATGCTGCGAACCAGAATTGCTTCTCCACGAGTGTGCAATACGAAACTAAAGTCAACACACATACCCCCAAAACTATATGGCGTACATACTATATGGGTTAACCAAAAAAATTACATGCCTTATGAAAACATTAAAAACTTTACCTAAGACTATGACAAAAGCATTAAATGTATTAAATGAAACGTGGCGTAAAAGTAAAAGTAATGTCGTGGCACCTTGATGAAGATGCTTGTCCGTTGACCTCATCGGACGCAATTAGCACACCAAGCTCACAAAAACCAAACGAACTTTAGCTTCAGTTCGCACACCAAGCTCACAAAAACCAAAGGAACTTTAGCTTCCGCGGAGTGGGTGGTTTTGTGTTCATACACAGGACGTGGCAGCAAGTCTACCTGTTCAGAGGCCCTCTCAGAGAAACAACTTTTTGCGAAAAACAGTGCGAAATGATTTGTGGTTTTCCAGAAATGGTTTTGCTTTGCCTTTTAATGCTCCGACACGGCTGGTGGAAACAATATCTCAGAATGATCGCTCACAGAAAACTTGCACTCAACTCTGAACCTCGCTCTGATACCAAATCAAACAACGCACACTCATCAACAATTTGATCATTTGATTACGAGTGAGGGATATTTTTACGAGGAGAATAAGATTCTATATTGCCTAGATTATTGGTGGCAATGGCTTCTTCAAAAAGCAAAAACTTCGAGACAACTTCGTGGCGCATTTAATACTATAGGTTTGGAATTATTGTTTACACAACAAATATATGTTAGTACCAAGTCAAATGCATGTACAATTTTCATAATATATGTTAAATAAATGAATATAATTCAATTTAGCTAAAGGTAGCCTTAGAATATTTTGAATCATTTATGGAGTGTGCCCTTAGTTAGTTACGATGAATTGGTGCTACTATTATTAATTGTAATTCTAATATAAGCGATGTTGTCTATGGGAGGATTCGTCTGGCATTTTTACGCTGAAGGTGTTCCCTCTACGGGCTTGGGGTGAGCAGAAACTGTTTACCCCATCCAATCGCGGGTGCATTTTCGTCTTCCTCTGCGTAATGAAAAGTCGACACATCGCAGCTTAGGTTCACAGCTTTGTCATAATTTTCCATTTGCGCTCGTGGCTCAAAAATTGTTTTATACTGTGGCAGCTCTGCAACCACAGGCGAATGACAACACGACCATCCTAGCTTGCTTCCCGACAACGAGGCCCACTAAAACCTTGCAGATTCTAGCATTGGTTTTTTGGTTCTCAAAGCTTATGACCTCAGGTTTCTTGGTTCACAAAGTTCGTCATCGCACCAGTCACCAAAGCCTATGGAGCGCTGCTCTGAATTTGGTCAATGTTGTCCCTTGCCCACTATTCCAAACTGTCAGACCGGGTCTTTGCTCTGTTCTTTTCTTTTGCAATGAGCATCCTGAAGAGAATCGTTTCAAGCACTCTCTTTCACGAATAGCATGTCAAAGTAGTGGGAACAACCCCAAACATAAGAATAATCTTCCATAGGAAATAGGCTTGACAGGTCCAGGACCATCCTTTTATCCACCGTTGAATCTGGCTGAATTTTGTACGAATAACAATGGTTGTGGCACCGCCTGCGAGGATCCTAAAGCCTTGCATACCAAACACCGTTGCCATTATGGCCCCTCCGGTTTTTTGGTTGGATTGCTCAAGGATAATCTCTGTCGATGTTGAAGCCCAACCAACATCTGAAAAAACACACTGTGGCCATTACTGACTTGGGCGTGTTGTGCCAAGACACATCAGATGCCATGGAGGAAAAAACCACGAGCATGAAAGTTTATCACTTATCCAAGCAGCGAAAAGTTGCCCAACAAGTGGTCCGCATAATTCCGCTGCATTCACTGTAGCTGTAACATTCGCAGGTAGGATACCGGGATTGTTTTGATCAAAGTAATAAATTCTTCCAAGGAACTTAGTGACAGTGGATGTGAAGAACAAGTCACAAGAATCTGTGAAGAAGCCTATTCCTATACTAACGATTGCAATAAAGCGGTACCATTGCATTTTTGTCAGGTCAAAGGCAGTGAAGACTTCCAACTGATTTCTGTCCATGATGCCAAACTTGCTTCTTCTAAGCTTTCCTCTAAAAATATTTTATGTTTCTTACTACACAAGCATAAAGTGAAAATTTATCAAAACTCGACATCTTTGTTGACACTTTCAGAAAGGGTAGAAAGCAGATGTTTCTTACTACACAAGCATAAAGTGAAAATTTATCAAAACTCGACATCTTTGTTGACACTTTCAGAAAGGGTAGAAAGCAGAACAAGTGAAATTAAACACTGAAGCTTGCACATCAAGGACACTATAAAGATTCAAGAAACTAAATATTCGAATTCTCTCCCAAGTTATGTGAGCTCGTAGATTTAGAAAATATTTCTGGCTAGATCTCAACAAGGAAAGAATGCAAGTAGTCATGAGAACTGAAAAACCTTCATAATAATTTTGACCTGCATCAAAGAGCTCAAAAAAAGATGTTAAAATGAGGCAAAACACAAAATTTTCAAACCAAAGATTTTTTTTATGAAGTTTGGCGACTTACAATAAACAATATCCAAGCTTTAACAACAAAAATTGCTAAGCAAGGACCTTGAATTTCATATAGCAAAACTCCTCAAACTAGGAAACTAAATCCTAGAAATTAAAAGTTTGTGTCAGAAATAGGGAAACGATCAACTCAAAAATCCATGGCCGCAAAGCCTTCTACGCCAAGTTGTTGAAAAAAGGAAGAGGAAAATCGACCAAAAAAAATAAATAAATACAAATATTAAAAATCTAAGCCTACTTGCATTGCCTACAATGTGTCCGAGAGCTTTAGGAATATTTAACAAACTAAATCCTATGGAAAATAACGCATAGATTCTATAGAGATTCTGAAAAAAGAATGCAGTGTGAATAATACTACAAATATCTGCAATGGAAATCGTTCTAAGCTTACTTGATAATGTTTTGCCTCTATATAATCGGACATTTTCACCACCACTGTTCCACAGTCTTTTATATCTGCCCACATAAAAATATTAAACCAATAGATCTGCCTATACATTAAAAAGAATTAAACCAATAAATTAAAATAAATCCACATATGTAATTACATATTAAAATAAATCCAAAAGTAATTATGCACATGAATGTTATGTGCATCAACGTTATAAGGTTTAACCAATCCAACTATCATCTTAATCTCAAAGGAAACCGAATCTAAACACGTTAAAAAAACCAAAATTCAAACGAAACAAAAAACCCAAGACCGAGAAACAAATTGAAAACAAGAACACAGAAATAACCATTAAAGTAGAGAAAAAAAACAATATAATAAACAACAACAAAATGAAAAAATAAAAAAAATTCTGAACAATCAATCACCCTCTGTTATGTGATCCAATAATCTTCTCTGCTCTGCTCAATTTCAAGACAGATGGAAATAGTAACCTACAAAATGGAAAAACATAAAATATATGTATTTTCTTTAAAAATGTAAATAAATTTCGGGAAACCTCATTCCGTGTCCTCAATAATAAGAAGGATTGAAATGCCATGCTGCCACTACTCTCGCTCTCGCTCTCACCATTCTACTTCTTCAACATGTCTGTAAGGCCTCCTGTCGCTACGTTGCTACCTACTTGAGGTAACATAGATACAAATGCTTTCTCTACTTCAAAAATGCAACCTATACTCCAAAACCGCGTACTCAATCGCTACGTTGCTACCTACTTGAGGTAACATAGATACAAATGCTTTCTCTACTTCAAAAATGCAACCTATACTCCAAAACCGCGTACTCAATCAAGGACTGTGAAAAGTGTTGCATGTCCTTGTGTTTAGCCTGTTAAGATAAACCTAAAATTTGTTAGTGTAAACAACTTAATATAAGTAGTAGAGGATCACATTCTCTTTGTAAAAAATATTAATCTTTCTGGGTTTTATTTTTTTAATCTCCTCATAATTGTTTTTTTTAATTCTTTTATTTTTAATCTCCTTGGGTTGTGTTTTGAATTGCTTTTTTTATTTGCTTGGTGCAGAGGAAAAGGGAAAATTAAATGTTTTATAATCTCTGATTTGTATGGTAATTTATGTGTTTTGTTTTAATGGTTTCGAGAAAGATTTGTGTTGTATTTTGATTGGTTTTAATTTTAAAATTAAGATGAACTAAATAAATTATATATATAAATATATATATATATATATATATATATATATATATAAAAGTAAAGATATTTACTAATTTGAAAAAAAAGATAATTACTTGGAAAAATAATTAAATAAAAGTTTGATTTTTTTTACATAAGTTACAATCTCTATAATTTGTTTTTTATACTCACTTAAAATGAATTTATATGGAAATTAAGTACTTGGAAAAATTACTGATTTGTTTTTTATACTTAGTTAAAATGAATTTATATGAAACTTAATTACTTGTAAAATAAAGGATGATTTGACTTTTTGACACTAAAATTAAAATATCTTGACTTTCAAATTGATTAGGGACAAGTAGTCATTGCCACACTATTTATCTATTATGTAGACATATTCAAGATGATGGGTCAGAAATTTGCATATAGAAATTATACATACTACACAAAAAATTAAAATTAAGTAATCACTTTAATTAAATGATCACTTAAAATTACTTAAATGAGAAATTACAAAAACTGTATACACTTATAAATATAGTGGGTACTTAAAAAAAATAAAGGTTTGGGATCCATTTGAACATAAAACAATGGAAACTTTGAAATGGGAACTGATATAATTACCCTTTTTGTTTATGTAGCAAAAAATTCAATCGATTTTAAAAAGTGGTGATCGGATAATATTTTTAACACTTTAAATTTTCTTATGTATCAAATATAAATATTTGTTTTTAAATGTTAGTGATTCTCATATTGATTTTGAAACGAGTTGATGCAGCATGAACCTCTTTTTTTAGAGTGCTTATTTTTTACACTTTATATTTTCTAATGTATTAACTGTGGATATTTTTTTTTAAATCTTACATTTTTTTGCACTTCAATTTTTTTATGTCCAATTGTTTTTTAATTGTTGATTACTTAACAAATTTTCTAATTGTCTTATTTTTATCTTTAAAAGTTGATTACTTAAAATACAATATAAAAATATATAAAAGACAAAAAAAATTAAAAAAATGGTAAAAAAAAAAATACCTTATAAACAATAAAAAATTGATTTTTTAACTCTAAAAATAAATAAATAAAAATACAACAATGATATATAATATATATATATATATATATATATATATAGAATATATATAGAGAAGAGAGACGGAGAGAGAGGAGAGAGAGAGAGGAGAAACAAAAAAAAATAAAAAAAAAGTTTAGATCATTTAAAAACAAGTAACAAAATTTAAAAAAAACAAAAAAAATTAATAAACATAATAAAACAAAAAAAAAAAATAAAAAAAAAAAGTAATGAATTTTTTTTGTTTTTTCTTTAATGGGTGGGGATGAAATCGAATTTGGAAAATCAGATATTCTGAGAATCGGATTTCAGCCCCGCCCACTTCAAAAAAAATATATTAATAAAAAAAAAAAGTTATTAAATTTTTTAAGTGGGCAGGGCTGAAATCTAATTTTGAGAATCAGATTTCAACCCCGCCCGGGGGCCCACGGGGGCAGCTCCGCCCTTCTAGGGTCGCGCCCCTCAAGCCCTTGGGTGGGGATGAAGTGTGCCTATAGGCGACGCTTAAAATCCGATTGAATCGGATTTCAACCCCATCTCCTTAAAAAAAAGGAAAAATTATTAACAAAAAAAAATTATTAATTTTTTTTAAGTGGGTGGGGCTGAAATTCGATTCTCATATCCGGATTCTAGCATCACCCCTAAAACAAATGTTAATAATTTTTTTTTTAGTGGTTGGGGCTTAAATCTAATTCTCAGAATTGGATCTAATTGTGAGAATCAGATTTCAGCCCCACCCACTTAAAAAAAAAATATTAACAAAAAAGAACGATTATTAATAATTATTTTTTTATTTTTTTATTTTATTTGAAGCGGGTGGGGCTGAAATCCGATTCTCAAAATCGAACTTCAGTCGTGCCTTCCAATTTTATTTTATTTTTACGTTTCTTTAATAATTTTTCTTTTTCTAAAATTCTAATATTAACATTCTAATATTTTACTTACTTATGTTTTCTTTTAATTTGAATTTTTTTTTGTTTTTTATGTTTATTTATAACACCCTAAATATTACAAAATACATAATAATAATAATAAAATTATCAGGCCTAAACTTACGATTTACTACAAAACTTATTTAATATGCCTAGGTGGCGGTGAGGTTTTCAATGGTACGTTTGATTGATTTTGATATCTGATATTAATTTCGCATAGCCTACATTAAGGCCTCTGTCATGTATTAAAGAGGGACATGGCCTCACTCAAGGTATTGAACCCGTCACTCTGCTCCAGTGTAAATGCACTGGGTACGTCTTGCCACACGGCACGATCTAGGGCTATCCTCTGGCAGACCTCCGTTCATTGTTGAAGTTTTGGCTCGACACCTGTTCTTGCCTGCATCCGTTGATATGCCTCGAGGAAATCCAATGGTGGAGAAGTTTTTGGATTGTTCCAACTACCCTGCCCCCGCCTCCGATCGGATGGAGAGTCATTTGCATTCAGAGTGTTGATGGTTCAGCCACTCTACAACGGATTCAACTACCAAGTCTTCAGTTTGTTATGCAACCTGTTTGTCGACATCCATGGTGTGAGTTGGACATCCTTCTCGGCGAGGTAATGGAACACTTTTCCTCTTTCTTCGTGTGTTCCATAATAATTGTTTCTCCTACCTGCTTTACTACTTCATGGATTATAATGGTTTGACAGGTAACCCTCCAAGTCTAGGGGCATCGCAACACTGTTTTGGTTCATCAAGGCTTAATGAGTTTCGAAGCTGACCCAGGAAGGTGAGCTGACCCTCTCCGACATCATTTTTTAGTTTTTTTAATTTATTTCCACATACTAATAATAGAAGGGTGTTTCTTTCTTATATCATTAGGAGGACTGCTTCCAGATGGGAACTTTAGTGTTCAAGGAGGTTTCCAACCTCGGTTGCTCTGTTTTTCAATGATTTCTTTAATATAATTCATACCTTAGATAATGATATATTGGTGATGCCGCAAGTAACGTGCTACCCTTACCGAGTTTCTTATGGAGACATTCTCAAACCTCCAAGGTAATGAGGACTGATACCTTACTAAGCTTTTACAAGTTGGAACTATCACCGAAACTCACCTAGTTTGTTTGCTATGGTTTAGATGCATGTGAAAGATCACTTGGGAGATGGTTTCGGCCATAACTTACCCGGTTCTTATATATTATTACTGTGTAAAAAGTTAAATGCTAATTTTGTTACTTAACATGGTTTCAAAGTCGGTAATGTTTCTCTACTTTCTGGGTTCAAAAGACTATTTAATCTCTGATTTTTTGTAAATTATGGGCTACAAAACTCCTGTGGAATAGTTAATATTTCGATGGATTAAGAATTCAAGGGTTTTTCCCTCTTTTTGGTTTTACCTCCGTTTGGTCATAAGCATATAGACCACCGCACCCTTTTGTTGTAAGATTTCGGTGATAAGCTTTACTTATTTAGTGATAATGTCTCTACACGGTTTTTCTATTAACCGCCTACGGAAGGGTTTTACTGCTCCATATGATTGTTTGTAATATTCATTAATATTTGTGTCTTTTTTTATTTGATGCATCTATTAATCATTTATGAAAATATTTATGCTTGAGGATTCACCTAGTTATTTCGTTTATGCTCTGTTTAGGCAGAATATCTTTTTCTTGAGTATTAACTTGTTGGTTTGTGTTATATTCTTTCCACGAATAGCCACCCTAGTGAACCAGGGGGTTAGAAGGGGGCGGTTAGCCCCCCTCTACAGGGTCTCGGGTAGCACCTCGGGGAAATTTTTTTGGACCCTATATTAGCTGGGCGATCCTACCTATGGTTTTGTGTAGGGTTTTCACACATGGTTTTGGGCGTGATGGTTTGCGTTCTATGGTATTGGATGCTTAGTCATGTATATATATGTATTGTAACATTGAAAGGAACATAATGAAAAATCAAGCTAGTAGTCCCAGTTTTGGGATCCAAGGGAAAATCTTTCTGTATATGTGTTTTATGTGTTATGCTCTCGCATTGTTTATTTTCTGTGTTTTAGAATTCGTATGTAGGTTCCTTGATGGGGTTAAAACCTACATTTGGTACCAGAGTTGTTTTGGTTTCAAGGGGACACCTTTGTTGTTGAGGGGTTTCGCTCAGGCCTATCGTAGACCTTGTTCAGTGGGAGATCTATGGGATCAATTTTGGTGGTGAAAGAAGATGGCAAGAAGTGGAAAGATAAAGATCGATAAATTTAATGGTTACAATTTTGAGTTGTGGAAACTCAAGATGGAGGATTTGTTGGTGGATAAAGATCAGTGGATCGTGGTAGATCCGGGTACTAAACCAACGGGAGTGTCCGACGAAGAATGGAAGAAGTTGGATCGAAAGGAAAAGAGAACAATACGATTATGTGCCTGAGATTCATTATTGCTGAATATATCAGGGGAAGCTACGATGAAGGCTTTGTAGGACAAGTTAAGGACTTTATATGAATCTAAGTCTCTGGTGAATAAATTGTTCCTACGGGAGAAACTATATAACCTAAGGATGAAAGATGGAGATTTGGTGACAGAGCATCTTAATGCATTTAATATTGTGGTAGGTCAGTTATTATTTGTTGATATTAAAATTTTAGATGAAGATAAGTGCATCAGTTTGTTGTGTTCTCTACAACATTCGTGGGATAGTCTAGTTATTACAATAGGTAGCAATGCAACTGCCCTGCAGTTTGATAAAATAGTCTCATCCTTGCTGACATAAGATATGAGACGGAAAAATATGGGGAGACAGAATTGTGATGCCTTATCTGTACGAGGATTGTCCTATAATAGAAACAAAAATATTTCATCGAGTGGGAGATCTAAATCTCCAGGAAAATTTGTAAAGGTGTGCTAGAAATGCGAAAAGGAAAGGCACTACAAAATGGATTGTAAATATAAAGCTCTTGAAAAAGGAAAGGGATATGATGATGCTCCTTCTGTAGAGGCGGAAACCACCTCAGATGAAGATGGTGATGTGTACTTGGATTTTTCAATTACACATGTAGATCATGAGGCATGGTTGATTGACTCGGGTGCATCCTTTCACTTCACTCCCCATACAGAGTGGTTTTGTGAGTATGAGAAATATGATGGTGGTGATGTCTTCTTGGGGGATGACAGAAAGGCTAGAATCATTGGTCACGGAAAGGTAAAGTTGAAGTTGCAAGGTTGAAGGATTAGAACACTTATGGTTGTTTTTCATATTCCTGCATTAGCCAGAAATTTGATTTCTGTAAGCAATTTGGATGATGCAGGTGCAAAAAAAGTGTTCGAGAAAGATACCTGCAAGATGGTTTAGAGAGCACTGATATTGATGCGGGGAGTTCGGATTGGAAATCTATACAAGCTGTAAGGTAGCACTGTTATTGATGGGTGCAATAGTTCTGTGGTACCTGAAGGTGGGGCATAAAATATAGTCGTCTCTGGAGAAAAGACCATGCTATGGCATAAAGGGCTTGGACATATTGGAGAGAAGGGCCTCCGAATACTTCATGGTAAGGGTATGGTAGAAGGTATGACTAATAGTTCTTTGGATTTTTATTTTTGTGAAAATTGTGTATATGGGAAGAAAAATCGAGTGAGTTTCCCCTCTGGCGGTAAGAGGGAAAAACATATATTAGAGCTTGTGCACAATGGTGTGTTTAGACCTGTGAAGGTTCCATCACTGGGTAAGTCTATGTACTATGTATCATTTATATATGACTTCTCAATGAATACATGGATATATTTCCTCAAGAATAAATTTGAAGTCTTTGATAGGTTTAAAGAATTTAAGGCTCTGGTGGAAAACCAGACAGAGAAAAAGATAAAGGTATTGAGGACAGATAATAGTGGAGAGTTTTACAAGCAGGAATTTGAAGCATACTATAAGAAGTGTGGTATAGCACAGAAGAAGACTACTCCATACACACCTGAGAAAAATGGATTTGTAGAAAGAATGAACAAGACGTTGATGGAAAGGGCAACAAGTATGCTCAGTGGTGCCGGGTTAGGACAAGGCAGAGGCGGTGGAGACTACATGTTGTCTAGTCAATAGATCACCTTCATCAGCGTTGGAGGAGAAGACTCCACAAAAGGTATGGACTAGTAAGAAACCCTCTCTTTCACATCTGAGGGTATTTGGATGTGATGCATATGTACATGTTCCCAAGGAGAAAAGAAGCAAGTTGGATAGTAAAACTAAAAAGTGCATCTTTATTGGGCGTAAGGATGGTTTAAAGGGTTATAAGCTTTGGAACATAGTAATAAAGAAGGTTGTGTACAACTGAGATGTGGTGTTCAGAGAGGTGAAATATGTTATTAAAAATGAATTCCAACCCAAGGAACCTGAGAAGATAGAGTTTGAGCTAAAGGAGGAAGAATCAGACTCTATAGCAGAAGAAGAATCAGAAGATGAAGAGCCACAAATTCGGGTGTGAGAAGATCAGTTCGAGAAAGAAGTCAGCCAAAAAGGTATAGTTCATCTTATTTTTGTTCAAATTTTTCTTTATCTATTACTGATTATGATCCCATAACTATGAATAAAGTAGTAGATTCAAAGGATGACAAACTCTCGAAAGAGGTCATGATTGATGAAATGGAATCTTTACACAAAAATGAGGCTTGGGATCTGGTGGAGTGTCCGAATGGAAGGAAACCCATTGGCAGCAAATGGGTGTTCAATAATAAGACAAATGCAGAAGGAAAGGTGGAGAAATACAAAGCTTCGTTGGTAGCAAAAGGTTATTCCTAGGTGCCCAGAATTGATTTTGGTGATATTTTTTCTCCTATTGCTAAGGTAGCTTCTATTAGATTATAGTTTTATGTTGTTGTTGCTTTTGATTTTGAGGTAGAACAGAAGGATGTGAAGACATTATTTCTTCACAAGGATCTAGAAGAAGAGATCTACATGAAGCAACGTGAAGCTTTTGCTGTGAAGGGTAAGAAAGATATGGTATGCATGTTAAAGAAGTCTCTCTATGGGTTAAAACTGTCACCAAGGATATGGTATCAGAAATTTGATACGTTTATACGGGGGCATGTCTTCACCAGAAGCAAGGCAGATCACTATGTGTATTTTAAATTAATTGGTGACCATCTTATTTTTCTGGTCTTGCATGTAGATGACATGTTTCTGGTTGGAAATGACAAAGAATTTATTCAGGATTTGAAGACCCAATTGTCCTCCAAATTCGACATGAAAGATCTTGGTGCTCCAAACTATATTTTGGGCCCGGAAATTAAAAGAGATCGTGTAAAGAGGAAGCTCTGGTTAAACCAAAGGAAGTATGTCGAGACAACACTGTAGAGGTTTAATATGTAGGATACTAAACCAGTGAAGGTTCCTATTCCTATAGGTGTAAGGTTATCTGCTGAGAAGTGTCCCAAGACACAAGAAGAGGAAGAGGATAGGTCTCGTGTTCCATATGAAAGTGCAGTCGGTAACCTAATGTATGTGATGGTCTACACTAGACCAGACATTGCACATGTAGTGGGAGTATTAAGTAAGTTTATGTCAAAACGAGAGAAGGAGCATTGCAGAGTAGTGAAGTGGGTTTTCAAGTATTTGCATGGCACTAGTGATTATGGTTTGTGCTACCAAGGAAGATGAGGATTGAACAAAGTTTTGGATATTCATGGCTTTGTTGATGCAGGCTGTGAAGGAGATATGGATCAAAGAAGATCTACAAGTGGGTATGTGTTTAACGTATTTGGAAGTGCATTTATTTGGATGAGTAAGAGACAATCTGTAGCGGCACTATCAACTACAGAGACAAAATACATGGCAGCCACTCATGCAATCAAGGAAGCAGTTTGGTTGCAGAGACTGTGTTCAAGTATAGGGTTAGTACAGGGAGCTATAAGGATAAACTGTGATAGCCAAAGTGCAATTTTCTTGGTAAAGAGCCCTACTTACCATTCAAAGACGAAGCACATTGAAGTTCAGTATCACTTTGTCAGGGATATTAGAAGACAAAAATGTGTTGATGGTAAAGGTGGACACTTTGAATAACATTGTAGATGCCTTAACAAAATTTGTGAGCTCTGAGAAGTTCTCTTGGTGTAGAGAAACAATGAGCATTGTAGGGCTAGATAAATGAATAAGGTCTCTTGTGCCCCCCTGTGGAAATAAAACAACAAGCGGGAGAATGTTGGGTTGTGTTATATTCTTTCCATGACTAGCCACCGTAGTGAGCCAAGGAGTTAGAGGGGGAGCGAAGCCCCCCCTTCATTGCACCGATTGCGCAGTAGGGGGGTCACAAGGGGTTTGAATGGGCAGTTAGCCCCCCTCTACGGGGTCCAGGGCAGTAGCCTGGTGAAATTTTTTTGTACCCTATATTAGGTGGGTGAACCTACCTATGGTTTTGTGCATGGTTTTTGCACATGTTTTTGGGTGCGATGGTTTTCGGTCCATGGTATTGGATGTTACACTATGTATATATATGTATTGTAACATTGAAATGAACATAATGAAAAATCAAGCTGGTAGTCCCGGTTTTGGGATCCAGGGGAAAATCTCTGTGTATATGTGTTTTATGTGTTATGCTCTTGCATTATTTATTTTATGTGTTCTAGAATTCGTATGCAGGTAATTTCTGTATGGGGTTAAAACCTACATAGCTAAAATATTTACTTACTTCTAGTTGACAGAAGGAAATTCTCTGTTATGGTTTAAAAATTACAGTTTATTCGACGAGAAGTAACGAAATTGTTTTCTTTCCATTTTTACATCTCCATGTTATAAATAGAAAAGCAGGAGCCAAATGCTCATTTGGGCTTCGTGTTTTGCTAGACTTATGGCTTTACTGTATAATTACACTCATTCCTGTGCTATGAATTTCTTTATGTTCCTTGTACTGAGCATCGGATTTATTTGTTCGGTTAATAAAGAAATGTTTCTATTTGAGCTTATTTTATTACTGTTTTTAAGTATATTTTCCATAACCATGTAATGAGCTATCTTGTTACTGTAAGAAAAAACTTATTCCATTAATATACCCTCATCATTGCTTAAATAAATGCTATATTACTTATTTGATTAACTTATCAACATAAAATACCAAATATATCTGGAAAGTCTCTCCTCCTAGCCACGAGTCTGACAATCACGTCCAGAATCTCCCCCGAGCACTTTCTGTTCTTAACACTGGATTATATCTAGCTACAGTTAGTACCTTCGGCCTCAGGACTCACTATCCAAGCTCAATCTTTGTAGTTTCTTTTGACTATGTTTGAGCAATTTTCCCACTCGTTTATTCTGCCCATCTCTAGGATCCCCTTTCTACTCATCTTCCCCCCTCTATATTTCCCTTTCAAGGTAGAGGGGTAGTTATTTCTTGGCAACTGTTTCTTTTAACTATTGCAAAACAATTTACTTTTATTAACATGTCAGTTGGGTAACCAATTGTAATCTGGCCTTTCCATCCTTAGTCATTATCATAAAGTAAAAGACATTTAAAATTCATTAAGACATAAAGACCAACTTAATGACCACAGTAATTTTTCCAAGTAGCTTGGGGTGTTAAAACTCCCCCCCATATGAGGAACATCATCCCTAGTGTTCTGTTGATTTTAAGAAAATAGTGTCGGATAAACTTCCTGCATAAATCCTTCCTCTTCCTAGGTGGCCTCATCGGGGCCAAAGTGCTTCCACTATACTTTAACCTAGGTGATGGCTCACTTCTGCAAGGTGGTTTCTCTCCAATCGAGAATACGAAGAGGTTATTCTAGGAACTCTCTTTCTGGTTCGACTTGAACAAACACAATATATAATCATAATTTCTTCAAAAACAGTTTATCCGATAACGTATGTATTCCATTAACTGATTACCTGAATGTTCTCCCAACTAATTACATGTTGTGGGTTGTACAAATGTTTTTTTAGCAACGAAACATGGAAAACATTGTGGACCCGAATATGGCATGGTAACGTAAGCTTATATGCTACTGGTCCAATCCGCTCCAAGACTTGAAAAGGTCCACAGTACCGGGGTGCTAACTTAGCACAACCCCTCCATTTTAAGGAACTTTTTCTAGGCTTTACTCTTAGATATATGTGATCTCCTAGTTGAAATTCTCTGTATGTTCTCTTTTTATCAACATATATTTTCTACCTATCCTGGGTAGCCCTTAGATTCTGCCAAACCTTCTTAACAGTCTCCTTCATTTATGCTAGTATGTCGGGACCCAATGCTATCTTATCAATTGGACTATTCTGATCCATGGGTACCTTGCACCTTCTTCCATATAATTCCTCAAAGGGGCTCATGCCCAACGATTCATGATGTCCATTATTATACGCAAATTCCACTAGGTGTAGGTAGTCGTCCCACTTCTGTGGTTGTTGCATTAAAAACATGTGTAGCATGTCCTCCAGCACTTGATTTACTCGTTCAGTTTGTCCATCTGTTTCAGAATGGTAAGAAATACTAAATTGGATCTGGGTACCCAATCCTAAAAATAGGGTTTTCCAGAATCTGGATTTAAATTTTACATCTCTCTCAGAAATCACCACCTTAAGTATCCTATGTAGACAAAAAAATTCCTTCATAAATATGTCTGCAATTTCCACAGTTTTAAAGGTGGATTTCACAGGTATAAAGTGAACAGTGTTTCTCAGTTTGTCTACCACCACCATAATTGAGTCGTGTTGCTTCTTGGTGCGAGGTACGTTGGTGAGAAAATCTAGTGATATGGTCTCCCACTTCCATTCTGCGATGGGAAATGTTTGTAATAACCTAGGGGGATGCTGATGTTCTTCCTTCACCAGTTGGGATTCCAAACATTTGGACAAGTAATCAGTGACATCCTTCCTTAACCTGGGTCAAAAATACCCATTCTTGATGGCTAACAACAACTTCTGGTAACCGGGTTGGCTAGCACATGGTTTCCTATGAAATTCGTCCAATATCAATTGCTTAACAAAATTTTGGTTAGGAACATAAATTATGACCTTGAAAATAAGGAGGTTGTTAGAATTTATTTTGAAATTTTGATTTTTCCTTTCTCGATAGGGCTTCCTTTCTCTGCTTCCAAAGAAAAGTATACTCTAGATATTTGATAGATGCCTCCTTTATGATTTCAAGAATATTTCAGCGTACTTGGCTGATTTGGACCTCATAAATACAATGTATTTTTATGCTCAATGCGTTGGCTACTCGATTTTCCTTCCCTTTAAGATGTTTCATATCAAAGTCGAACTCACTTAAAAATGATGTCCATCTCGCTTGTCGAGCATTTAAGCTAGACTAATTGAAAAAGTTTGTAAGGCTGCTATGATCTGTTAATAGTAGAAATTTCTTCCCCAACAGATAGCGTCGCCACATTTTAAGTGCATGTACTACAATTGTTAATTCAAGGTCATAAGAAGAATATCACTGTTCATATTGCTTCAATTTTTGTGATTCGTAAGCAATAACATTTCCCTCTTGTGTCAACACTCCGTCCACACCTTCTTACCTTGCATCAGTCAAAACCATGAAACACGTTTCTGGATCTGCTACCTTTAACACTGGTGCGGTGGTAAGTAATGAAACACGTTTCCGGATCTGCTACCTTTAACACTGGTGCAGTGGTAAGTAAGTGTTTTAGTCTTTTGAAGCTTTGTTGACACATGGTTGTCCCTTGGAAAGTGCGACCCTTTTTCTGTAAAGAGATCATTGGGAAGGCGGTTTTTGAGAACCCTTCGATAAACCGACACTAGTACCCAGCCAAACCCAGGAATGATCTAACATCCATGATATTCATTGGAGCGGACCATTCCATAATTGTCTTGATATTCTCCGGGCCCACCTCTATTCCATCTGCTGATATAATGTGACCCAAATATTGAATCTAATCTTTGAAAAAATCACATTTGCTGAATTTAGCATATAATTGATTTTCCTGCAGTGTTTGCACCACTACCCTCAGATGTTATTTGTATTACTCCTGATTCCTAGAATATATTATAATGTTGTCAATGAAAATTAGTACGAATTTATCAATATAGGACAAGAAAATACCATGCATCAAACTCATAAAGGTGGTTGGGGCGTTTTTGAGGCCAAATGGCAACACCACAAACTCATAATGACCATAACGAGTTCAGAATGCAATCTTATAGATGTCCTCCTCCTTTATCCTTATTTGGTGGTAACCTAACCTTAAATCGATTTTTGAAAATACTTTGGCTCCTTGCACGTGATCGAATAAATCATCAATACATGGAAAGGGGTATTTGTTTTTAAAGGTGGGTTTATTTAGTTGACGATAATCGATGCATGAACCTCAAAGTTTCATCTTTCTTTCGTACAAATAATACGGGGGCTCACCATGGAGACACACTAAGACAGATGTATTATTTATCTAGAAGCTCTTGGAGTTGCATTTTGAGTTCTGTCAACTCAGGTATGCTCATGGGATAAGGGGCCCTGGAAATAGGGGCTACACTTGGAATTAGTTCGATGGTGAAATCAATATCACGCTTGGGTGGTAATCCAAGAATAGATTCAGGGAATACATCAGCAAATTCCTGAATGACAGGGATATTTTCCAAAGTATTCATTTTTCTTTTGGAGTTTGTAAATCCCACTTGAACAACATATATTTGACAACCTTTCCTAATACACCTTCCTAACTGACTAGCAGTAAAAGGATGCAGTTTGGTATCTGTCTTGATTCCTTCAAGTTCCTTCTCCTATCCTAATTTTGTTTTAAAATTGATGGTTTTCTGCTTATAGTCAACTAGGGACCAATACTTTTCCAGCCAATCCATCCCAATTAAAATGTCGTATGAACCCAAAGGAAGTATGTTAAGGTCCACATGAATGGGTTGTCCTGAAATTGTTACGGGGCAACGTTCTGCTTTTGCAACTACCCTTCTTTTTGTCCCAGTGGTTAATTGAACCAGCCATGGTTTCAGAAATTTACTACTCTGCAGCAAACACTTTTCTACCACCTTAGACTAACATAGCTTAAGCTAGCACCGGGATAAAAAAAACAGAGACAGGTTTCTTAGCAATCATACCTTCACATTCGATCATGGTGTGCTGATATTCTACCTGATGATTATCTAGAGTAGCATTGATCCTGGGCATGCTCCTTGCCACTTCTTCAATCGTGGATTCTTCCAACATATTTGATAGTTGTTTTCTCCTTGCCTTATGTGGGCAGTTTTTGTAATAGTGGGGTTCTCTGCATCCCCAACATTGCAGAGACGGTTTTGACTGCTGGTCATTAACAAATCTACCTACTCCTTCTGATTGTCTGTTTTCAGAATAAGAAGCTTTATGAGGATTCCTTGCTGGAAATTTACTAAGAGGTTTTTGTTATATATTTCTACGAGTAGAAATTTGTGTGTCTGTTTGGAATCAAGCTCCTTCTCTTCCTGTTTGACCCTCCTTTAGACACTTCATTTTTCTATTTCATTTATTGGTAACATATGCGGGCTTTCCGCACTGCATCATCCATTATTTTGGGGTAGCCAAACTCTAGTTTCTCCTTCATGATATTGGGTAAGATACTAATGAAACTTTGAATCTTGGCCTTTTCCTCCTACATATAAGGCACATCGCACAGAAGGGAGGTGAATTGTGCTAGATATTCATCCATAGTTAAGGCTACCAATCTTAACTCGTGAAATTCCTTCGCTTTTTCATCATAATAACATTCAGTTAAATTCTTATCTTTGAAATGTTTTTGGAACTCGTTCCATGTCACCTATTCCTTGTCAATTTTCCTTATTGTTTTGTTTTCTTCCCACCAAAGGGTTGCCTTATCCCTTAACTGATAAACTACCAAACATGCCTTCACCTTATCAGTGTATTCGTAAATCTGAAAATATTTTCTCATATCAATTAACCAAGCTTCCACTGTCTCTTCATATTCCCCTTCAAAGAGTGACGATTTAATATTTTTGAATTCTCCTTGTAATTCATATTTTTGTCTTTTTGTTTTGCACTCATCAGAAACATTATCCGAGTGTCCTTCTTCATCCTCCCTATGTCTCCCAACTAACTCAGCATTTTCCTCACCATGCTGAGCCGTTGGGGTATTTTCTCTATCCTTAGCATTGAGGTCTGGCTGTCTTTGGTTTTGTCGATTAGACAGACTTTTGAGAATCCTCTGCTATTCCAAGTGTAACCGTTCATTGTCCGTTCTTAAATTTTTCATCTCAGCACGCAACTCTTGAACAGTTTTGAGTAAAACTACATTAGCTTGACGAGTCTCCTCACCCAGCTGTATCCCAATATCAGGGTTATCATTCACATCAGATGGTTCTGGAGGATTGGGTGGTCCTAGACTTCTCTAGATTCTTCCCTTTTGTTTTGAAACCATCTATGTGTTCACATATATGTTTTATTTAGTTAGATTTAAGAAATCACAGTCGTTGCATGTATGTATATATCTATATATATATATATATATTATATAATATATATATATATATATATATATCTATATATATATATATATAATATATATATATATATATATATATATATATATATCCCAAAGAGTCTCAATGTATGAACCTGAGCTCTGATACCATTCGGAACACCCTAAACATTACATGAGACATAAAAATAATAAAAAAAATTACCAGGCCTAAACTTACGAATTACTACATAACTTATTTAATATTCCTACGTGGTGGGAGGTTTTCAACAGTACTTTTGATTGGTTTTTAAATATGATATTAATTTCGCACAGCCTACGTTAAGGCTTCTGTCATGTATTAAAGAGGCACATAGCCTCACTCAAGGTATTGAACTCGTCATTCTACTCCAATGTAAATGCATTGGGTATGTCTCTCCATGTGGCGCGATCTGGGGCTATCCTCTGGCAGGCCTCCATTCATCGTTGAAGCTTTGGCTCGACACCTGTTCTCGCCTGCATCCGTCGATCTTCTTGGAGGAAATCCAACGGTAGAGAAGTTTTAGGGTTTTTCCAACTACACCACCCCCACCTCTGACTGGATGGAGAGTCATTTTCATTCAAAGGGTTGATGGCTCAGCCACTCTGCAATGAATTCATCTACTAGGTCTTCGGTTTGTTTTGCAACTTGTTTATTGAGAGCCATGGTGTCGGCTAGACATCCTTCTCGACAAGGTAATGGAACACTTATCCTCTTTATACAGTCTATTCCATAATAATTATTTCTCCTACCTAATTTACTACGTCATGGATTGTAATGGTTTGATAGGTAACCCTCCAAGTCCAGGGGCATCGCAGCACTATTCTGGTTCATTGAGGCTTAAAAAGTTTCGAAGCCAACCCCAGTGAGGTGAGCTTACCTTTTGCGGCATTGTTTTTTAGTTTTGTTATTTATTTCCATGTACTAATAATACAAGGGTTTTTCTTTCTTATATCATGTAGGCGGACTGCTTCCGGATGGGACCTTTAGTGTTCAGGTGAGGTTTCCAGCCTCGACCACTCTGTTCTTCAATGCTTTCTTTAATATAACACATACCTTAGACAATGATATATTGGTGATGCCGCAGGTAATGTGTTACCCTTACTGAGGTTCTTATGGAGTCATTCCTGCACCTTCCAAGGTCATGAGGACTCATACCTTACACGGATTTTTACAGCTTGGAACTATTCATTGAAACTCACCGAGTTTGTTTGTTATGATTTAAATGCATGCGAAAAATCACTTGGGAGAGGGTTTCGGCCGGAACTTACCCGGTTCTTATCTATTATTGGGAAGACTGTGTAAACAGTTAAATGCTAATTTTGTTACTTAACATGGTTGCAAAGTTGATAATGTTGCTTTGCTTTTTGGCTTCAAAAGGCTATTTAATCTCTAACTTTTTGTAAATCATGGGGTACATAACTCCTCTAGAATAGTTAATATTTCGATGTATTCAGAATTTGAGGGGTTTTCCCTCTTTTTGGTTTTAGCTCCGTTTGGTTATAAGCATATAGGCCACCACACCCTGTTGTTGTAAGATGTCGATGATAAGCTTTACTTATTTAGTGATAATGTCTCTACACAGTTTTTCTATTCAACGCCTACAGAAGGGTTTTAATGATCCATATGATTGTTTGTAATATTCGTTAATATCTGTGTTTTTTTTATTTGATGTATCTGTTAACCATTTATGAAAATATTTATGCTTTAGGATTCACCTAGTTATTTTGTTTATGCCCTGTTTAGGCGGAATCTCTTTTTCTTACGTAGTTAACTAAAAGATTTACCCACTTCACCATTGACGGAAGGAAATTCTCTTTTATGGTTTAAAAATTACAGTTTATTCCACCATAAGTAATGAAATTGTTTTCTTTCCAGTTTTACAACTACATGTTATAAATAGAAAAGCAAGAGCCAAATGCCCATTTGGACTTCGTGATTTGCTAGCCTTATGGCTTTACTGTATAATTACACTCGCTCTTGTGCTATGAATTTCTTTATGTTCCTGTACTGAGCATCGGATTTATTTGTTCGGTTAATAAAGAAATTTTTCGATTTAAGCTTATTCTATTATTGTTTTAAGTATATCTTCCATAACCACGCAATGAGCTATCCTGTAAGTATATTTTCTATAACCATGTAATGAGCTATCATGTTACTGTAAGGAAACATTTATTCCATTAATTTACCATCATCATTGCTTAAATAAAAGCTATATTACTTATATGATTAACTTATTAGCATAAAATCCCAAAGATATCTCGAAGGTTTCTTCTCCCAGCCACGAGCCTCGCAATCACGTCCAGACTCTCCCCGAGTAGTTTTTATTCTTCACACTAGATTATATCTAGCTACAGTCAGTACCTTGGGCCTCACGACTCACTGTCGAGCTTAATTTTTTTATATATATTTCTTTATAGTTTTAATAAAATTGTTGTATTTTATTTATTTATTTTTATAGATTTATTTTATATAGTTTTAAAAAAACATGGTTTCGTTATTACTTATTTCTATGTATTTTTTTTATTTTATTTGTTAATTCTGATTTTTATAGGTTAATTTTGTTTTTCTTTTTTAAACATTTTTAATGATTGTATTTTTTTGTCTTTTTTTGGTTAATTTGTTTTGTTTTTTTTTTTATTTCATTTTTTTGTCTTTTTTTATATATTTTTTTCGTGTTTTTTAATTTGATGTATTTTTTTTAATATATATATATATATATAATATTATATATATATATATAATATATTAATATATATATATATAATATATATTATATATAGATGATATAGAATTTTATTTTTTTTTAAATATTTATCGTTTTTTATTTTTGCTGTTATTTTTAAATTTATGTTTTCATTAGGAGTAATGATAAAATCTTTTAGCCGATTTTTCAAAATGTTGAAAAGAGACGTTATTTCAACATCACCACATCAACACTTTTAATTTTCGGATGTTTTTCATACAATTTTTCCACAAAAAAATTGGTTTTCATTGCTATTTTTAAAACACTTTGAAAATTTACCCTAGAAAAAAGAAGTGTTATTCCACCATCAACACTTTTCATTTTTGAGTTGATTTTTCATGTTTTTGGGGGGGTTTTTTGGCTAGAATTCTCGTTTCAAAGCTTACGTTGTTATCATAACTATGATATGAATTCATTTCTCTCTTTATCATATGCAACATTTTTCAAAAGGTGCATATTTATGTTTAGTGTCAATCTTGGAAAAAACAATTTACACCTTGACATTGTGTCAATATGAACACCCATCATGCAAAAATTACATAGTTTAAAGAGCATCTCCCTAGCTAGGGGAAACTTTTCGGTTTGATTCCTAGCATATCCAATTTCAAAATGGTATCAGAGCTAATTGCTACTCTTAATTGGTAGTGACTACAAGGCTTGATTGATTTGAATGGTTTGGGGTCCATTTGAACATAATAATTATGATATGAATTCATGTTCTTTCTCTTTATCATATGCACATTTTCCAAAAGGTGCATATTTATGTTTTGTGTCAATGTTGGAGATAATAATTTAAACATTCACATTGTATCAATATGAATACTCATCATGCAAAAATTACATGGTTTAAAGAGTGTCTCCCTAGCTAGGGGAAACTTTTGGGTTTGATTCCTAGCATGTCCAATTTTCAAAATGGTACCAGAGCTAATTGTTACTCTTAATAGGTAGTGACTATAAGGCTTCAGTCAAAGTGTTGTTTTAGTGGGTGGGGAAAAGGGGCAGATTGTTGGAGACTTCAATCCACTCCTTTATAAATTTATGGAACCTTTTTTGGAAACTAGAGTAAGAAGGTATCATTGTCTTTGCTCTATTTTTATTAATTTATATGAATTATTAATCATAAAAGTTAGATTTAATGGCAAAAATGAATAGTTTCATTGATATTGAACAAGGTTAAATTATTGTGAGGGTTATTTATTCTAAAATGTATGAGATGCCTTATAATAATGATTTGAATGGTCTTGCGGAAAATTAACCTATGGAAAATTAACTTGAGTTTCTGCTTCATTTCTTCCTCACCCTGCATGCCGGGAAAGACAGAGACGGTGAAGTTGAGACAAAATGAGCTAAAGCTACAAAGGAGGAGAGAAAAATATAATGAAATTGAAATGAAATGGAAGACAACCATAAACACGGATAATAGAAAACAAAATGTTTGGTTTCTTAAAGTTTCAGTGTTCTTTTGCACCTGTCTTTACAATTGCTAGTATTATTATATTGTTAATAATAATCTAGAGAAATCCTAGATTTAGTTTTCTTGCAAGGCTCCAAGTTCATTAGGAATCTACTCCATTTTAGTTTAACACAAAAATGGACCATTTAAATAAATTAATTTGATAAAATAAGACGAGAAATGTAGATTTTTGATAATTATAGTGAGAAAGATGCCAAATATATGCAAGCATAATCCAATCCATTAAAGAACGAGGCCATTAGAGATTGAGGCAGAATTAGTTAAAAAAAGGTTTAAGTGACAAAGAGTTGTGAAGTCTTCTACTTCCATAGCCAGCCACAACTCCCATTGCGTGCATCACAACTACGCTTAGCCCCTATGGTAAAATGAATAGAAAATGCAAACAAACATGATAATCTTCTCCTCAGCTTAGCACGGTTGATCTTGAAAGAAAAAAATAAAAGCATCTCGGCTAAACACAATCAAACATGGAGGAATAATGAATGAAAGAGAAGCATTAATGAAACGCTCATAACCAAGGAAATCAAGTGGATAATGTCTCGTTTCAATAAAGCTTTATAACCCTATCAAAGCCATTGGCACACCCAACAATGGCCGGAGGTCATAGGCATTGCACGATTAAAGTTGTTTGTGTTGGTGTACATGCACTTAGACTAGCTGTGCATGTGTACATGCACATACATGCACTTAGACCAGTTGTGTTGGTATACATACACCTAGATTAGCTCCAGTTAACTTATTGCTTGCATGTGGCACATGTAAACATTAGATTTAGTTAGCTTTAGTTATTGCATGTACAACTAAGCTTTAGTTAGCTTTAGTTATTGCATGTACACATTAGCTTTAGTTAGCTTTAGTTATTTCATGCACAACTAAGCTTAACTTAGTTGCTTTTATGTATTTATTCTAAACCAATATTGTAGAATCAATTCATTCTTTTTTTCAATTCTTGCTTGCTTCCTTCCTTCTCTTGCAAGCTTGTTTATTGTTTTGCAAATCTAGATCAGTGCATCTCAAAATCTTACATGGTATTAGAGCATAGGGATTTGTAATCAGTGCACAAGCAATTTTATTTGCAGGTTGAGAAGATTGAAGCAACAACAAAGAATGGAGTCTCAATTGGAGTTTCCAAAATCGGCAATTCTCACTCCATATAATTATTTCGAATGGAAGCCAAAGATTCAATTTCATCTCAGAAGTAGAGGCTTATTTCGAATAACCATGGAAACGGAAGTTGAACCAACATCGGCAATAGAGAAATCAAGATATTTCAATCGCATGGACGAGGCCTTCGGCATCCTATGTTTATCTATTTCTCCGGAACTGCTATTTCATGTTGAATCATGTTCAACTCCAAATGAAGTATGGAAAAGTTTGGAAGGATTGTTTGGAAAACAGGATGAAATGCAAGGTCACATTCTCGAAAATGAGTTAAACTCATTAGATCCGAGAAACTTTGAGAACATTCAAGATTTTTTCACAAGGTATAAAGCCTTGTTGGTTCAGCTGAAAGGATGCGGGATCGACAAATCCAAGCAAGAAAATCAGTTGATTCTTTCCATTTTATCAAAACTTGGTCCAGAGTATGCAGTATTCGTCTCTACATTCCACACAGTCAGATCTGCAACCGGTGCAACTTGGAAGATGCCCTCACTGGATTCTTTTATTGAGTCTTTGATGCATGAGCAAGATAAGCTCATCAAAATGGGCACACTTAAAAATTCCAAAGCGCATGCACTTACTGTGCATGCAAAAGGAAAGGCAAATTCCAAAGACCATCAGAAAGGAAAAGGGAAGAAGGATCTTGATCCAAGAAAGGGAGGACCTCCCAAACCCCCTGATGGGTCATCTGGCTCAAAGGAAAGGAAAGGAACGAAAAGGCAATCAATGTGCAATTATTGCCACCGTGGTTTTCATCCTGAATCTGCATGCATGAAGAAGACTATAGATCTTATGGCGCAGACACTCCAACAACACAATCTTGGAGACTACATTCCTGAGAATGCTAAGAAAAAGTCTGGAGAAAAAGCACCAGATCCAAGAGGTAACGGGCATGCTTTGATTGCTCTTCATTTTGCACCACAAGAATGGATCATCGATTTAGGAGCTTCACATCATATGGCTTCTTCAAAGGAATCCTTTTCTTCTCTACATGCATACTCAGGTCCTCCCATTCTCATGGGGGATAATTCTGCAGTTGCAGCAACTGGACAAGGAAGAGTGCAATTCGAAGATGGAA